>PVKM010015743.1:0-27570 GCA_004027735.1 Carollia perspicillata
ATAATTCATTTTTTAGGGGGGTTCCCCTTGTATTTACACTAGGAAGAATTTTATTCCAGTTGTCGAAATTAAGTGTCTCTCTTTCTGTTTCAGTGCTTCTCTGTTGAAAAGGGTTCATTGCTTTTAATCCACCATGACCCAAAATAAGAATTCTTCCCATTACTCACACAGTGAAAGGTCTTATGACATATACTTCATCAAAACGGGATAAAACATTCCACTATAAGATCTCTAATTATCTAAAAGAGAAAACAGAACAAAATAAATAAAAAACAAACACTTCTGAAGTAATTGAGCCCCGAAATAAACAAGTTTAGCAAAGATTACTGTTGTTTGGTTTTGTCTTTTTTATGTTACATTCAGTTTTAGCTCTAGTTCATTTTGGAATGCAATGTTGCAATTGTTTCAGACAGGCATTATGAATTATAAAAAAAGCATCTGCCCATACTTTTATTTTTAATGTTTTATAATATTTTATAATTTGAAATTATGTTAATATTAAGCAACTTGACTCTTCAAGCTATCTTTTGTGAAGCAAGGAGGAATTATTATATGTTTTTATAAATGACAAAAGTCAAAGTTCAGAGGAGGTTAAGGACAGCAGAAGTCACACTACTAGTAACTGGCAGTGCTGAGCCTGGAAACCTAAGCTATGCCCCACCCAGGGTTTCTTCTACTGTGTTAATGATGCACTATTAACACCATCGATTCAGGAAGCACTTTATGTGCATTTCTTCTCCTCTGGTAATTTAATGAGCACTTAAGCACTCTATTTGTGTACTAGTTTAGCAACAAAACTTGTGACTATATTACTTTAGAATTCTTTAACCCACCTACTTATACGTGGATTTAGATGTATTTGTGAGTCTTTGGTTTATCCATATAGGAAGAAACCTGCAAAGCAGAGACAGTGTCATCAGCATTAGTGCTCTACAACTATCTGGGAGGAAGAATGAAGGTTTCTTATTATTATTTCTAATCTGTCTCTACACATGGCTGGTATACAGTTCACACATGCAAGTTTGCTAGTACACAAACTGGTCTATACCCATTAGATAGGACAAACCTACTAATACAAGGTTGAATGGCAAGTCTGAATGCCATGGCAATGTCAAGTTGCTGCAAAGTTTTCTAAGTGCTCATTCTTTATTTCTGTACTTATCTTGCCGTAGGCCAGACACAACCCCCCAACCCCAAGAGCCTGCTCAATTGCTGCTAACAGGGTAACTCTTCAGAAGGAAACTCCCAAGCTCACCAAACTACATTCTTCTTCAATTACCAAGCCTTCTAGTTCATTTCCTTGCTATCACTGCCTAGTTCCTTTCATATATAGCATATGTCAAAGTTGGGCATTTCTGATATAGTCTTTTTTATAATCAAAATACACATCTTGGGCTTCCAGCCAAGATGAGGCATAGGTGGAAATGCTGTATCTCCTCACACAACCAAGATTAAGGTCAACAAATATTTATAAACAATAACACAACCAGAACACAGAAAACTGAACTACAGAAGTCCGACAACCATTCAACCAGACCTGTAAGGGGGCAGAATCGGCAGTCAGCGGAGAGGGAACACGGATGGAAAAGGCAGTGTTTGGCAGACCCGGGAGCGCCAGGGAGCATAGGTGGCACAAAGCTGAACCCAGACACAGGGAGGAGACGAGCAGAGCACTCAGGGTGCTTGGCCGACAGTGGACACACATTTGCACGCAGATAAACTAGGCGCTTGTGGGAGGCAGCAGAGGGGATGCAAATCCAAGAAAATGCAGAACAGGCGCCATTGTTCCTTCTCTGACCCCACCCCAACAAACAGCATCACAACCCTGCAACTAGGTTGCCCCGCCTGGTGAACACCTAACGCTCTGCCACATGTACATAACAGGTGCCACCTGACCAAATATGACTCAAACAGAAGAACAGCTCAGAGCCCCAGAGCCAATACTTTTAAGCAACCAAGAGATAGCCAACCTATCAGATGCACAGTTCAAAACACTGGTGATCAGGATGCTCACACAATTGGTTGATTTTGGTTGCAAATTAGATGAACAAATGAAGGCAGAGCTAAGTGAAATGAAGGAAAATGCATAGGGAACCAATAGAGATGGGAAGAAAACTGGGACTCAAATCAATGGAGTGGACCAGAAGGAAGAAAGAAACAACCAAACAGAAAAGAATGAAGAAATAAGAATTCAAAAAATTGAAGAGAGGCTTAGGAACCTCCAGGACAACTTTAAACGTTCCAACATCTGAATTATAGGAGTACCAGAAGGGGAAGAGGAATAGCAACAAGTGGAAAACTTATTTGAACAAATAATAGAGGAGAACTTACCCAATCTGGCAAAGGAAATAGACTTTCAGGAAGTCCAGGAAGTTCAGAAAGTCCCACAGAAGGTGGACCCAAGGAGGAACACACCAAGGCACATTAGAATTACATTAGCCAAGATTAAAATGAAGGAGAGAATCCTAGAAGCAGCAAGAGATAAACAAAGGAGTTCCCATCAGACTGTCAGCTGATTTCTCAAAAGAGACCTTACAGGCAAGAAGGGGCTGGGAAGAAGTGTTCCAAGTCATGAAAGGCAAGGACCTCCATCCAAGATTGCTCTATCCAGCAAAGCTTTCATTTAGAATGGAAGGGCAGATAAAGTGCTTCTCAGATAAGGTCAAGTTCAAGGAGTTCATCATCACCAAGCTCTTATTATATTAAATGTTAAAGGGACTAAAGGGAAAAAGAAGATAAAAAAACAGGAACAGAGAAAGGACAGCAAACTCACAGTTATTAACATCCACACCAAAACCAAAAGCAGACTAAGTGGACACCTAAATCAGGAGTGGAGCCACAGAAATGGAGATCACGTGGAAGATTAGCAACAGGGGAGTGGGAGGAGGAGCAGGGGAGAAGGTACAGAGAATAAGTAGCATAGAAGGGAGGGAGAAAATAGACGGGGAGAGGGCAAGAGTAGTGTGGGAAATGTAGAAGCTAAAGAACTTATGACACATGGACATGAACTAAAGGGGGGCAGTGCGGGTGGAAGGGGGTGTGCAGGGTGGATGGGAATGAAGGGGGGAATAGAACAACTGTAATGGCAAAATCAATAAAATATATTTTTAAAAAACACACAGATCTCATTTAAAAGAGATATAGTATTTGCCCCAAATTAACAGCTACATAACATCAATATGCTACATGTATCTTAAGATGCAATTTATATCATCAGTAACAAGTAAACAACTTAAATCACATACTTTTTAATTCAGAAGTCAAAAAATATATAATAAAGACAATTGTGAAATCTATGGCCCTAAATTTTGCTCCTTAAAAAACATTACAAAGAAAATAACATAAATGATTATTCTAAGAAAGAGAATTTAAAATAACCAATGAAATATTATAAGTAACATGAACAACTTTTAAAGTAACAATCATTTTGCCACCAACTTGATAAAGATAAAGAAGATGCTGGAAAAAGGTGTTCTTGCCATCCTAATATCTTCCTCATGGTCCAAGGAGTCTACTGATGTGTCTAGGTGGTGAACATGGGTGGTAGTGGCAGGAACACTATTACTCTCCCAACATATGCCTTCTTAGGAGTAAATTTTCCAAAATTCATTTGCTCAGGCTTTTTGTAGGCTTAGGTCAGCTTTCTCTGTTTCATAAAGCTTAAGGAATCAGAAAAGTGTTCTGAGATCCTGCATTCCAACCAGTATGCACCTAATGGAAATTATAAGTTTATGTATCATTACAAATTACAAAAAAAAAGCTTCTCAATATCTTCTCTAATAAAAAGGAAGAACAACAAACACAGCAAAAGAATTAAGAATAACTTTTGTAGGAGATGTTGTAACAGACAAATTCAGTATTTGTTTCATCAGAGGATATTCTCTAATATTATCCTCCAAGATCAGACTTGTACAGGGATAAAAATCAGGGAATTATTTAGGCTTGCTGATCCTCTCTCCCAATTTGAAAACTGAGTTCTTCCAGATGCAACAAAACAAAGGCGCTTCAGATTTGGAGAATATCTTCCTTCATGTCCATTTCATTCACTATTTCCTAAATATCACTGACTCATTTATTGGACTTTGTGACTTGTCATCATTACTGTCTTTTTCAGTCCCCTGACTGTGGACCCCTGGCCCGAACTTACACTGAACTCCACTGGAACTTTATAATATTACAGATAAATCCTGAAATACAGACTTCAGAGTGTAGACAGTTCTAGGAAGCTTGAGTTTCCCATTTGTGCTGTGCTGTCATCTGCCCTTTAGTGCCCATCTCTGCTTTTATTATGTTTATACAGATTTTTCAACACTCTTTGCTATACTAAAAACGTAGAAATCAGAACCAAAGACAACTCAGGTATTTTGTGAATCTATTATGCCTTGCCTTCAGAAAAGTAAACCTCTGCCATCAGCCATTGGTCCAACATTCACTTCTAAAGGAGAGTTAAAGACAAAGAAATTATGCCTTTTATTAATACTAATAAGGAGAGACACTTATCTAAATATATGTATATTTCTCCTTATTACACTTGCAATTTTCTAACAAAATACTTACTGAAATTCTCTTTAAAAAATACATCTGTGGGCCTTTTTTCCATTTACATTCTCAGACATTTGTTCTTTCCCCTCTAGACTAAATTCCTGTTTTCTTTTGTATGCCTTATCTTCAAAACATCATGTTTGCAGGTATGCGCTCTCCTGTTAATTTTTAAATCCCTCTTATAATATGAAAAAACATAAGATTGGTTCTTTTTCCTTTCTAAAAGTTGTTTTAATCCCTTTCTTAATAGTCATAGCTATTTCCCAGAGGAAAACTGGGATTTGACAACAGAGATCTAATTAGACCCATATGTTGCTTTAAACCAAATGTATCCTGAATGATATTTTTTATGTGCATTTGTAAGTAGGCTCTCTCTGAATAATGCCAATAAAACCAACTCCTCAGGCCACATGTCCCCAGCTGCACCTGCTCCATGGCACATGACTGCACCTGCCCATCCTATATACCTCCTCAGTAGAAAGGACAGCATTTCCTCCACATTGCCATTGGAAGAGGAGTGGTTACGAGGTGTAACAGGTGAAAACTTAAAAGGTTATTTGTTGGTACTATGGCAAAGTAGCTGCTAGAAATGCGTGAACCCTGCTGTGTCATTCACCATTCCTCCCTGTGGAATTCTCAAGAGAGACACATTCAAGACACACTAGTAAAGAAACCAAAGTACCCCCTTAATGACTATTGGAGACAGGGCAAGAATCTCTGGTAAGTGGCTGCCACACACACCATATATGAGTAGGAGCGCCTACTTCCCTTCAGTTTAAAGCAGAATTTGTGGATCTTTCACCTTGTAGCCTGCAGGATATCAAGGCAGTGACCAAAACTCTCTGCTATGTATGGAAATAGAAGGGAAAAAGCAGGCTCTGACAGCCTAGCAACTCTGCCTCCTAGAGTAAAGGAAAAAAAGAGAGTGTGTGGGACATTCTCTGTTAATGCTCAGTTACCCTGCCCACCTGCAAACATAGACAAATCAATCCCACTGAACTGTCATCAATCAAATTGGCCTTATCTTCTTTTGGGGAAGAAGCAGCATAAGAAAGAAAGGAAAACACTACTGAAAGCCTCGTTAAAGCATTTTGTTTCATACACGCCTGTGTAGAGATTGAATGGTGTCCCCCCAAAACATTCCTGCTTTACCCAGAATCTCAGAATGTAAACTTTTGTGGAATAAGGGTCTTTGCAGATGTAATTAAGTTAAGGATCTTGAAATGAGATCCCCCTGGATTTAGGGGGGGTCCTAAATCCAATGACTGATATCCTTAGAAAGGACAGATTTGAGACATGCAGATGCAGGGGAGAAACACAGAGGAGAAGGTAATGTGAAGACAGAGGCAACAATCGGAGTGACAGGTCCATAAACCCAGGAATGCCAAGGATCACCAGTAATCATCAAATCACCGGAACCCAGGAGAAAGACATAAAATGGATCTTCCTCCAGAGTTTGTAGAAGAAACCAATTGTACAGACAACTGATTTTGGGCTTCTGGCCTGCTAAACTGTGAGAAAATATGTTTCTGTTGTTTTAAGTCACCCAGATTGTGGTAATTTGTTACAGCAACTCAAGAAAACTAATATGCTATTAACACTCCTCTATTACACAATCATAGAGAATATGTCCAATTCATCACAAGGTAAATTAGGCAAGAGAATATGAATCAATGGTATAAATCATTCATCACAACCAAGAAGTTATATTTAGAATTTGTATCCTATTGGTACAGGAGCAATAAAATTTTTGTTGGATATAAAGAACAGCAATATAGTATAATGGCTTACTACACAAACCTGGACTTGAATACTAGCTGCCCCATTTACTTGTTATGTATATCTTAAGAAACTAAGCCTCAGTTTCTTCATTTGTAAAATGGGCATAATAACAATATGTACCTCAAGTGATTATTACAAGAATTAAATGAGATATTCTTCTAGCACATGCCTGGAACATAGCAAATGCTATTAAAATGCTTATTGATCATTTTTAAATGATGATCAATACATCAGGAAAAAATAAGCATAATAAAATCCATTCCAACATTTCCACAGAGGAATATCATAATCACAAGTAAGGATAAGGTATAAATAGAGTCTGAACAGGGCCAGTAGAAGAAGAGAAATGACATTTATTAGCAAATATGCTGTTACCAAATTACAAAATGATGAGACTTATCCAATCATGTACAAAGAATTACTTTCTGTCTGCGGACAGATTTTTTTTCAGACTTTTAAGGCACCTTTTTATTCATTGAAAGAGGAGTGTTGTGTCAGAATGCACAAAATTTTACTACTAAAGTTTTAGAGGTTTAACATAGTTTTTCTTAATAATAAACATCTAAGAAATTGATTCAGTTGATGGAATAGCCTTAGCAATATCTTAAAAGCATAAAAAATAGTCTCTAAATTAGATTTTTCAAGTATTTACCTTGAACTTGTTTCTTTAGTCACCCTTAAATATGATTTTGTCTTTTATTGTTAAGATTTTATCCCCTAATAATTTTCTTTAATTAAACACTTTTTAATATTTTTTAAATTCTGTATCTTTTTTTATTGTTGTTCAGTTACAATTGTTCCCATTTCTCCCCCACTGTTTTCCCCTGCCCTGTCCAACCCCCATTCCCAAAGACAATCCCTACCCACTTGTCCTTGTCCATGTCCATGAGTCCTTTGTACAGGTTTCCCTTCTGTCCCCACTGTCCTTCTCCCCCCTCCCCTCTGGTCACTGTCAGATTTTTCTTTATTTCCATGCCTCTGGTTATATTTTGCTCATTTGTTTGTTTTGTTGATTAGGTTCCACTTAACAGATCTTAGGATATTTGTCTTTCACTGCCTGCCTTATTTAACTCAGCATAATGCTTTCAAGTTCCATCCATGCTGTTGTGAAGGGTAGGAGCTGCTTCTTTCTTTCTGCTGCATAGTGTTTCATGGTGTAAATGTACCATAATTTTTTGATCCCCTCATTTACTGATGGGCACTTAGGCTGTTTCCAGCACTTGGCTATTGTAAATTGTGCTGCTGTGAACATGGGGGTGTATAAGTTCTTTTTCATTGGTGTTTCAGGATTCTTAGGGTATAATTCCAGCAGTGGAATTGCTGGTTCAAATGGCAATTCCATTTTTAGTTTTCTGAGGAAATTCCATACGGTTTCCACCGTGGCTGTACCAGTCTGCACTCCCACCAACAGTGCACTAGCATTCTCTTTTCTCCACAACCTCGCCAACACTTGTTGCATGTTAATTTGTTTATGATGGCCACTCTGACTGATATGTAGTAGTATCTCATTGTGGTTTTATTTTGCGTCTTTCTGGTGGCTAGTGATGCCAAGCATCTTTTTGTATGCCTATGGGCCCTCTGTATGTCCACCTTTGTGAAGTGTCTGTTCATGTCCTTTGCCCATTTTTTAATTGGACTATTTGTCTTCCTGGAGTGGAGTCATATGAGTTCTTCATATATTTTGGAGATCAAACCCTTGTCTGAGGTATCATTGGCAAATATTTTTCCCATATGGTCGGTTCCCTTTTTATTACCCAAAGCAATTTATAGATTTAATGCAGTCTACACCGATATGTCATTAAAATGCCAATGACATATTTTGCAGATATAGAACAAATATTTCAAAAATTTTTATGGAACCATAAATGACCCTGAATAGCCTCAGCAATTCTGAGGGAAAAAGAACAAAGTAGAAGGGATCACAATACCTGATATCAAACTGTATTACAAGGCAATTGTAATCAAAACAGTCTGGTACTGGCAATAAGAACAAACGCATAGACCAATGGAACAGAACAGAGAGCCCAGAAATAAACCCGTCTCTATGGTCAATTAATATTTGACAAAGTGAGCAGAAGCATAAAATGGAGTAAAAACAGCCTCTTCAATAAATGGTGCCGGGAGATCTGGACACTTACATGCAAAAACATGAAACTAGCATACCAACTGATACCATACACCAAAATAAACTCAACATGGATAAAAGACTTAAATATAAGTCATGACATCATAAAAGTCCTAGGGGAGAATATAGGCAGGAAAATTTCAGATATTCCACGCAGCAATATTTTCACCAACATGTCCCCTAGAGCAAGGGAATAAAGGAAAGAATAACTAAATGAGGCTACATCAAATGTAAAAGCTTATTCACAGTTAAACACTTGTTTAAATTGGCAGATAGTATGAAATTTATGTGAAAATGCGAAATACTAGGATAGTGAAACAACTATGAAAAGGAATAATAAAGTTGGAGGACCTATAATTCCTAAATTAAAAACTTAATATAAAGTTCTATTCGCCAAAACAGTGTGTTATAAATATCAAAATACACAAATGAATGAAACTGAACAGACTGTTTCTGAAGCATAAATAGACCTACACCTGTCTGCATGTAGTAGTTAGCTCAGGCTGGAATAACAAGATACCACATACTGGGTGGTTTAAACAACAATCCTTTATTTTCACACAGTTCTGGAGGCTGGAAATCTAATTAATTTTAAGTTGCCAGCAGAGCTGGTTTACTTGAGGACTTTCTTCCTGACTGGTAGATAGAAGTCTTCATGTGATATCCTCACACGATCTTTTCCTCTGAAGAGAGGGGAGAGAGAGCGTGCAAGCATGAGCTCAAACTCACGTATTTCTTCCTCTTCTTAAAAGGTCCAGTCAGATTAATGCACCACCTTTATGACCTCATTTAGTCTCTCAATTATCTCCTTAAAATCTCTATCTCCAAATACAGTGATGTATCACATTGGGGTTTAGGGCTTCAAATAACATGAATTTGGGGGGATATAATTCACTCCATAGCAGTAAACACTTCATATTTTACAAAGTTGTTAAGGAAACTCAGTGGATAAAAGAAAGACTTTTCAATTAGATATGCAAAGCCAAAGGGGGAAAAGTAAACTTGAATCTACAGATTATAATCATATAGAAAAATTAATTCAAAAATTATTACAGACCTAAGTAGAAAACCTAAAATACAGAACTTCCAAAAACACAGTTTATAAAATGAAAAGAAGAGCAATAGACTTGGAAAAAATATTTTCAAACCACATCTCTGATAAAAAGAGTTATATCCAGAATATATACAGAACTCTCAAAGCTCAATAAGAAAACCCAGTTTTTTAATAGTTAAGTAATTTGACAGACACATCACCAAAGATAACATGTGGTTGTCAAATAAGCATAAGATGACGGCTAATGCCGTTAGTCATTAGGGAAAGGCAAATTAAGACCATAATAAGAAAACTATGCACCTCTTAAAATAGCTATTCTCTTTATTTTTCAATTATAGTTTACATTCAATATTTTATATTAGTTTTAGGTGTACAGCATAGTTAGTGGTTAGATAATCACATATTTTTCAAAGTGATCCCCTTGATATGGCAAGCACCCACCCACCTGGCACCATACATAGTTATTACAATAATACCAACTATATTACCTATGCTGTACTTTACACCCCCATGACTGTTTTGTAACTACCAATTTGTACTTCATAATCCCTTCTCCTCTTTCACCCAGTCCCCAATTCCCCTCCTCTATAGCATCATCACTCTGTTCTCTGCATTAATAATTCTGTTTCTCTTTTGTTTGAAAGTTTATTTTGTTCTTTAGGTTCCACATATAAGTGAAATCATATGGTATTTGTCTTTATCTTCTGACTTATTTAACTTACCATAATACTCTCTAGGTCTTCTCATGCTGCCACAAATGATAAAATTTCATTCTTTTTCATGACCAAGTTTCATATATATGTACCTTATTTTTCAGACCATAAGATGCACCTAGGTTTTAGAGGAAGAAAATAGGAAAACAATTTTGAAGCAAAAAATGTGGTAAAATATTTAATAACATAAATAGCATAATATTTCACCAATGTAGATGTAAACAGAGCTCAATAGCAGCATTAACAACCATTATTCCTCCCAAATTTGGGGGAGGGATTGCATCTTATAGTCTGAAAAATGTGGTAACCACTTTTTTAGCCACTTGTCTATTGATAAGCACATGAGTTGCTTCCATATCTTGGCTACTGTAAATAATACTGCAGTGAACATAGGGGTGCATATGTGCTTTAAAATTGTTTTGGGGGTGCAGCACACAAGGCAGCTGGCAGACAAGGTGGTCCCACATTTGTGCACAAATAAACCAGGCAAAACTGTGGAGTGAGACAGAACATGCAACCCAGGGTCCCAGTGCAGGGAAATAAAGCCTCAAAACACCAATTAAGAACACCTGTGGGGGTTGAGGTGGTGGTGGGAGAAACTCCCAGTCTCACAGGAAAGTTTGCTGGCAGACCCACAGGGTCCTAGAATGTACACAAGCCCACCCACACACGAATCAGCACCAGAAGGGTCCTATGCGCTTGAGGGAAGCAGGGGAAGTGACTAAAATCCAACAAATTGCAGAGCAAGTGCCATTGTGCCATTGTTCCCTCTAGGACCCCTGCCCCACATAGAGGTCACAACCCAGCAACTGGGTTGCCCTGCCCTGGTGAACATCTAAAGCTCCACCCCTCACTACTTACGTAACTGGCATGTGAAACAAAAAAAAAAAAAAAAAAGGCCCAAATGAGAGAATAGATCAATGCCCCAGAAAAAAATACAACTAAGTGATGAAGAAATAGCCAACCTATCAGATGCACAGTTCAAAACACTGGTAATCAGGATACTCACAGAATTGGCTGAATTTGGTCCCAAATTAGATGAAAAAAATGAAGGCCATGCTAAGTGAAATAAAGGAAAATGTACAGGGAACCAATGGTGATGGGGAGGAAATTGGGACTCAGTTCAATGGAGTGGACCAAAAGGAAGAAAGAAACATCCAAGCAGAAAAGAATGAAGAAACAAGAATTCAACAAAATGAGGAGAGGCTTAGGAATATCCACGACATCTTTAAATGTTCCAACATCCAAATTATAGGGGTACCAGAAGGAGAAGAGGAAGAACAACAATTGGAAAACTTATTTGAACAAATAATAAAGGAGAACTTACCCATTCTGGCAAATGAAACAGACTTCCAGGAAGTTCAGGAAGCTCAGACAGACCCAAGGAATTTGGACCCAAGGAGGAACACACCAAGACACATCATAATGAGCTTAGCCAAGATTAAAGATAAGGAGAGAATCTTAAAAGCAGCAAGAGAAAAGGACACAGTTACCTACAAAGGAGTGCCCATCAGACTGTCAGCTGATTTCTCAAAAGAGACCTTACATGCAAGAAGGGGCTGGAAAGAAGTACTGCAAGTCATGAAAGGCAAGGACCTCCATCCAAGATTGCTCTATCCAGCAAAGCTTTCATTTAGAATGGAAGGGCAGATAAAGTGCTTTTCAGATAAGATCAAGTTCAAGGAGTTCATCATCACCAAGCCCTTATTATATGAACTGTTAAAAGAGACTTATCTAAGAAAGGGAAGATAAAAAGCATGTACAGTAAAATGACAGCAAACTCACAATTATTAACAGCCACACCTAAGACAAAAACAAAGACAAACTAAGCAAACAACTAGAACAGGAACAGAATCAGAGAAAGGGAGATCACATGGAGAGTTAGCAACAGGGATTGGGAGGAGGAGAGAGGGGGAGAAGGTACAGAGAATAAGTAGCATAGATGGTGGGGAGAAAATAGACAGGGGGAGGGCAAGAACAGTATGGGAAATGTAGAAGCTAAAGAACTTGTAAGTATGACACATGGACATGAACTAAAGGTGGGAAATGTGGGATAGAGAGGGTGTGCAGGGTGGAGGGGAGTGAAGGGGGAAGGTAGGACAACTGTAATAGCATAATCAATAAAGTATATTAATTATAAAAATAAAAAACAACATTGTTTTAGGTTTCTTTGTATAGATAACAGAAGTGGAATTGCTGAGTCAAAAGGTAGTTTCATTTTAAGTTTTTGAAGAACCTTCATACTGTTTTCTATAGTGGCTGCACCATACAATGAGTAAAATTTAAAAATTGACTATACCAGTTATTGGAAATGGAACTTACCTCTGTCCTATTGTGTCTATCCAATATCCAGTACAGTGTCTGGCGCCTAAATACATATATACATACATATATACATACATAACAACTCCTCTTAAATTGAACTGGTTAAGAAGAGAAAGTTACAACAAAGTAGGAATTGTCTTCAATGTCAAATACTACATGGAAGTAAAGTAGAATAAAGAGAAGCTCAAAAGCTCTAATTTGTTCAGTTTTTCTTTTGTGCATCATGTTTAGGGGTTTGAGAGGGGGATATCTTATTTAAGAAACTAAGCTTAATCCACCATCACAAAAGTTTCCTCCTGTGTTTTCACAGAGGAGCACATAATCCAAGCTTCATGAATATAAATCTGGCCCCCCTTCTGGGGTTGAGGCATTCTTTTCATTGAGATTGACAAATTGGTAAAATAAAAGCCTAAATCTAATATTGGCAATCTTTACTATTGTGTGGAGAATTCCTGCCTGAGAATAAAAACAACATATAAAAAGCAGACCCAAGAGAGGGAGAGAGAGAGAATTCCTGACCTGCCTGAAATCAACATTAAATCCTACACTTTTTCAGTTTCATCATCCAATACATTGGCTTTATTTATAGAAATTTAAGTTTGTTCCTCTTATCAGTAACAAAATAGTCCTGAGGAATAAAGTGACTTTTTCTGTAGTAACTTTAATATAAACAAAATAAAATTCCTAATACCTACCTTTAAGATGGCTGTTAGGAAGGATAATAGTACATGTCAATTGCTTAGCACCATTCCTAACAAATATTAATCACTCAAGAAATATATGTATAATGCGGCCAGTAGCCAGACTGCAGCAGGTTGAAGAGAAAATAGGGGATGAGAATAAAAATAGATATAGGCAAGGTTTCAAGTATTTTTGCTATCAAAAGAAATAAAAATGAAGATAAGGCTGACAGAAGGAAAGTTGGAATAAGAAAGTTTTAAATGAAAATTCTCTTCTTGTGATATTTCATTGTTGACAAAAATTGGCTTATTATGTTCAGTCAATATCATGCTAAATTTAATTTTGGTTGTTTTCCTAACACCTTCAGAGTCTTAATTATTATCATTCTGGGGCTTGCCAGTCTTACAAAATTTTATTACTTCTTTTAAGAGAATATATTAGAAAAGTACAATAAAGTATATGAATTAGATCTTTGGATTGAAGACTTTAATGAGATTTTCTTTAAAATTAGTGAAATGTTTTCTAGATGCTGTTACTATTGATCCAGTTTTCTCCAATACCTGTTAAGGTAAAATTATATTAAGATGTCATATTATTCCTTGATACCCAAAGCGATCATATTATAATTATATTGATTTATTCTATTTTAATGAACCCAAAGTCAAAATTAGGGTTTAGATTATTAAACATTAGACATGATGAAAAACATGTCTCTAAGTTATAAGAATGGTATCATCTTGAATCTTACTTCATTTATATACAGTGTTAATTATCAATCAATGAATCACAGGTTATTTTCTTATTTATCCTAAAGAGGCATTATTTGCATGTTACATTGGATTCACATATATACAATGTCTCATTTCAAAATACTAACTCACTAACAGTATAGCTTGTGACACTATATTAGAACCTCAAAAAATGTTGATCTGAACCAAACTAATGGTATATGCTTCTCCAATTACCAATAAGGAAATGTCCTATCTATAATTTTTCAGTGGGTGTTGTTAAGGAAAGTGAGGAGTGTCAAAGTATGAACCAATTAAGATATCTATGATAACTAAATTTTCATTTTTATACCACCAAGAATTATAGCAACATAACTAAAAAATATAGCCATCCACTTTTGAGCACAGTAACAGATAATTTATTCTACTTTCTATAAACCTCTAATAAAATTCTCTGAATTATATTAAAGATAACTAATATTTGCATCTTTCATTGCTTATGAAATTCTTTTACATAAATACCTCATTTGATCTCACTCAACTCTATATAGTAAATAAGACCTTCCAAAGGTATAGAAAGCTAAAGTTCAGAGACACGTACTGACATGTGAAGAATTACTAAAAAATGGAACCAGAATTCAAACTCATCAGTCAACTCAAAAGTTCATTGTTTCCAGTACATCACAAACATGTTTACATATATGTCATTTCTTCTAGCAAGAAAGCAAATGAAGTTTCCTCATACAAATTTTAAAATAATAAAAATGAGAAAACCACAAATTCCTCAGGTCAAATAAAATTTCATATTGATCTTCTACCTCTCACATTCAAAGCTGTGCTTTTACAAGGAGATTAGTCTGATCCCATGGCTACAGGCATCTTCCACAGCATTTTGACAGACATGTCTCTTTTTGACCTCAAGTGTCTGGGAACATAGAATGTGACAGCTCACCTCCTGCTAAGCACCTGAAACCCACTGGTGCCAACCTTTGCTGCAATCAGCAGTTTCCTCTACTTGGATTACTCTCTTAATGACCAGTGAATTTACCAGACAATGGGAGCTTCGTTTTCCATGAAATCTGAGTATTTCATCAAAGAAACACTATCTCTTCTTTTATGTGTCTTCCTATAAACTCATATTCTTAATACATACAATCCTTTAGAAATTCCCAAAAATGCTATTCATTTAAAAAAACTTTTATATGCATGTAAATTCTTATGTTGTTACATGTGTGCACACATCATCTCAACTGGATTACTCAAATGTTAAACTCCTGAGATTGAGACAGGACTGGTTTTCCTTCTTCTCTACCCTCAGTATATTCCTGGGTATTCAGGAAGCACTTAAGGATCTTGGTTAATCGCACTAGTCATATTGTAGACTGAGTTAACAGAAGTGGGTCTCCACTCAAGGAATGTAAAATTTAAGACACATAGCACTTGTTTAAAGAAATATTTTAAAAAATTACTACAGAAGATGCTTTTAAAATGTTTAAAAAGTATTATTATTTTCCTGATTTCTCTTTCTGATATTTTGTTGTTGATGTACAAAAATACCTTCAATTTCTGAATATTGATTTTATATCCCACTATTTTGCCAAATTCACTTATTAGGTCTAGTTTTTTTGGTGGAGTCTCTAGGGTTTTCTATGTACATTATCATATCATGTGCAAACAATGACAGTTTTACTTCCTTCTTTCCAGTTTGAATGCATTTTATTTCTTTTACATGTCTGATCACTGTGGCTAGGACTTCCAATACTATGTTGAATGGAAGTGGTGAAAGCTGACATCCTTGTCTCGTTCCTGATCTTAGTGGGAAAGCTTTTAGTTTTTGCCCATTGAGTATGATGTTGGCTATAGGTTTCTTGTATATGGCCTTTATTATGTTGAGGTATTCTCCCTCTACTCTCACTTTGCTGGGTGTTTTTATCACTAATGGGTGCTGTACCTTGTCAAATGCCTTTTCTGCATCTGTTGATATGATCATGTGATTTTTGTCTTTCCTTTTGACATCAGCAAAATTAAAAAGGAACCAACTATATGCAAAAATATATTTGCAAATGATACCTCAGACAAGTATTTAATCTCTAAAATATATAAAGAATTCATATGACTCCACTCCAGGAAGACAAACATCACAATTAAAAAATGGGCAAAGGACCTGAACAGATGCTTCTCCAAGGAGGACATACAGAAGGCCCAGAGACACATGAAAAATATGCTCAGCATCACTAGCAACCAGAGAGATAAAAAATAAAACCACAATGAGATACCACTTCACACCAGTCAGAGTGACCATAAAAACCAAATCAACATGCAACAAGTGCTGGGGAGGTTGTAGAGTAAAGGGAACCCTGGTGCACTGTTGGTGGGATTGCAGACTGGTGCAGCCACTGTGGAAAACAGTATGGAATTTCCTCAGAAAACTAAAAATGGAATTGCCTTTTGAACCAGTAATTTCACTGCTGGGATTATACTCTAACAATCCTGAAACACCAATTCTAAAGAACTAATGTACCCCCATGTTCACAGCAGCACAATTTCCAATAGCCAAGTTTTGGAAGCAACCTAAGTGCCCATTAGTATATGAGTGGATCAAAAAAATATGGTACAATTTACACAATGGAAAACTACACAGAGGAAAAAAAAGAAAAAGAAGAAAGAAAGAAAGAAAGAAAGAAAGAAAGAAAGAAAGAAAGAAAGAAAGAAAGAAAGAAAGAAAGAAAGAAAGACTCCTACCCTTCACAACAGCATGGATGGAACTAGAGAGCATTATGCTGAGTGAAATAATCCAGGCAGTGAAAGACAAATACCATATGATCTCACATATAAGTGGAACATAATCAACCAAATAAGGAAGCAAAATATAACCAGAGACACTGAAATAAAGAACAAACTGACAGTAACCAGAGGGGAGGGGGAGAGGGATAATGAGGGAACTTAGAGAAAGGGTCATCAAGGAGCATGTATAAAGGACACATGGACAAAGCCAAAGAGGGTAGGATTGAGGGTAGGAGGTGGGGATGGGTGAGGTTCAGGTGGAGTGGTTAGGGGAGAATGGAGACAACTGTACTTGAACAATAATAAAAAAAAAAACATTTTTATTAAGTTCAATTAAATGTTTGAATATATATTGTTAGACTATAAATAATTTAATACATAACCATGTACATCTAGGGAAAGAGTATTTGTACAAAGATCTAGGATAAGTTACATATTAAAGATAGGAGTTTGAGAAAAATGGGGTAGAAGTGAGCAAAAGGGGGTCAAAGGGGGACATCTGTAATAGTGTCAACAATAAAAATTGAGTTTAAAAAGGAGAAATAAATAAATACAGAAATAAGTATTTAGGAAGTTAAATTCACATATAATCAATCACATTTTACCATATTAATAATTCATAAAACTTAGGCATTTGTTAATGTGTTGTTATGTATACACACAAAATCATACTTATTGTATCATACTAAAGTAGTATTTTTCACTTTAAGTCTTTGTTATGTAGATCTGTACCATTATTTTTAATAGCTAATAGTAGTTGATAATGTAGCTGCATTGTAATTTAATTACAATTCTGTATTAATTGTTTAAAAAGTAAGCAAAGATAATGAAGGACATTCCAGCCTCCTTGAATGAGTTGTATGGATAAGCTTAGAAACCCAACCAGGATTGAACCTTGTCCATAATTATCATGCCCTACATTTGACTTTACAAAATTGGCCTTTTTGGTGGTCAAATATTAAAAATTTCAAATAGTATCTCCTAGTAAACATAACCATAAGCTCATCAATTATTCAACAAGCATGCTGAGCATCTACCAATGAATAGTGAATATTGATAGAAGAATTCAGTAATTGAATTGATAAGGCCATATTAAAAGGTTATACCAACATTAAAGAGAGTTGAGCAGTAAGTTCTTATAAAAACAATCTTTGTAAAGTAAATATTGAAAAATAATATAATGTCTTCCCCTATCAATCCATCTGTAAATTACATACTTCTCTAAAAGCAAAAAAATCACTACACAGAGTTGATACATTTCTTACATAAAAATTAGACATATAGTAATACGAGGCATTAGGTAATGTTTAGGTTCAAAAAATAGTGATTATTAGACTGTCCTTTGGAGAACATCAAGTTCTTAATTATATCTCACTAGGATTCACTCAAAATATTACTTTTCTATTAATTCTATGAGGACAAGAGATAAAATTTTGCTGTTTATTTTTAAATCTCTACCTTTTCCCACAGTGGTGTGTGTGTGTGTGTGTGCATGTGTGTGTGTGTGTGTGAATGCTCTAAGTATCTGGTCTAACACACACACAAACACACACTTTTAAGATACCACAGGACAACTTTATTACTAATATAATTGCATTCATTGTACTGTATTTTATAACTCAGTAAATAAGATGCATATCTTATTTACCTATTTCTAAACAACTGGACAGGTTATTTTTGTTACCTATTTTGTTATATGGTTCATTTTCTCAAACTTTGCCTTTAATCATGGAGCCTAGTTTGGGAAAACATTCAAATTTTGACCCACTAGCAAGTAGGCTTACATTTAATGTATTTAAATTGCATATTGTATTAAAATGCATATTATTGACATTTTATTATTTATTTAGGATATATGAAAGTGACTACCAGCACTTCCTTAGCAGCTTCTCACACTGCCTTATATTTTAGTTTATTTAATTTTAAAATGTATAAGCTAGATTTGGATTTTTTTCTAAAAGACTATTAGGAATAATCAAGAGAAAGAATTTGCCACCTCTGTCTGTACCATACATGGAGATTTCTATCTATGTTTCTTTAAAAATATTTTAAGAACTTATTAATTTTATCATACTTAATTTTAAGCATAAGAGCACCTTTCTGGTTTTTGTATGAAAAAATTTATGCTGTCAAATTTGTGTTAACCACGTGACAGTTATAGAAGTATTCCCTAATGGCAATATGTTACTAGCTGTAAAAAAATCATCAAAATATTAGCATGTTTTGAAAAAACAAAACATAAAGAATTTCCAGCTATAATGGTGTGAAGGCAATGAATCCTTTCCAAAAAACAAAATTATAAATATATATAACTGAGCAAATACAATTGTCAAGGCTCTGAAAATTAATCAAACCTATACAAAAAATTGAGAAGATTTTCTCCTTGAAAAAAAATTCCTCAAACTTTGGTTAATAACAGCAAGAATCAGTGGCATTTTTCCTGGGATTACTTTCATTCACCTCCCTCAGCCCTCGCCCACCACAATGGCAAAAGCAGTGGCTTCACCAGTGTGGTACCAGTCTGAGAAACAAGAGCCTTACCGCGAGAGAGGACATAACATCAATTTGGGGAACAAAAAGAAACCTGTGATTTTTCTCAACTAAAAGCGGCAAAGAGGAAAACCTGTAACTTTGCCAACCTGATGATTCAGTCCTGGTTTGGAAAAGTGGTGGGTCAGAGATTGAACAAGGGGAACCTAAAAATGAGAAAACCAGAAAAAAGGTAATCTAAGTCTTTCACATAGCTGGCTGCTGGGGAGCTACCACATGCACGGAAAAGAGTCAAGCAATGTGGGCAGAGATTGACTGAAAAGGGATACAAAGGAACCTTGGGGGACAACAGTCATGTCCTAAAACTAGCTTTGAATTTGAATTGAACATTTGCAGTGATTGAGTTTTGTTTTATATGTTGCCAATGGAAATCAGACTCCCACAGGATCATGAGAAAAGCATTTCACGAACCCATGCACAAGAGATTGTGGTGGGGCAAGGTTTATTTGAGTAGAATCTGTCCCTGGATTTCCAACATCCATCTCCATCCATCCCACCGTGGGAATAGTTCACCCATGAAGGCCAAAACAAAGGCCAGTGTCCAGGGTTTCTGTTTCATATTAAGGCTTAGGCCTTTGAAGCCATGTAGTCTGCTGTAGGCCCACACACAGCTGCTGGACGCACACAGTTGCATGTGTTTCTGGATGAGAGAGAGAACACGTGAACAAACAGGGTGCATGCAAGTGGCTGAGTGAGAGTGAGAGCAAGACAGAACCTTTTTTCATCCCCTGTTGTTATATCCAGAAGATTTTTTCAAAATAACCAATTAACTTCCCAAGCTTTCACAGGATTCTAATAGTCCACCCCCTAGTTAGACTGACAAGCTTCTATGGTCAAGCACCCCCCCATGACCACCCCGCAACAGTCCAGCACTGGAGGGGGAAAAGGGAGAGTGTTGAACCCTTTACCAGAGAAATGCTGTAATCCCTTGGAGTTTGTAAAGCTGTAGCTTCCTGGCTAAGCAAACAGAATTATGAGCCCCACATCATTAAACTCAATGTCTAATTCCCTTTGCTCTCCCATTATTAATAACTGGATAATTATATCTATAACAGTATAGAAATTAAACTAATTTCTATAAGCACCCTTATAGAAATTAGGAATATAAGCACCCTTATGTTCATTGCAGAATTATTTATATACAATAACAAATATTTGGGAGCAGCCCAAATCTCCATCAGTAGATGAGTAGATAAATCTGTGGTACATTTACACCATGCAATACTACTCGGGTGTGAAAAAGAAGAAAATTTCACTCTTTGCAATAGCATGGGTGGACCTGGAGAACATTACGCTAAGTGAAATAAGCCAGTCAGAGAAAGACAAATACCATACAATTTCATTCATATGTGGAATCTAATGAACAAACTCAATTAACAAACAAAATAGGGACAGACTCATAGATAGAGAGCAGGCTGACAGCTCTGAGGGTGAGTGGTTAGGGGGTAGAGAGATCAAGCAAAATAGAAAAAGGACCTATGGACATGGACACAGTGTGGTGATTGTGAGGGTGGTGGGGTGGGTGGAGGTGGAAGAGGGTACAAGGGAAACATGGTAATGGAAAAAAATGCAATAAATAGTAAAGTATAGCTGTTTAAAAATAATTTGCTTACCGGAAAAAAATCTTCCATCAGTAGAATCAAAAAGAAAAACTGTTTCTATATATTTGGTTAATACTATCACAAAATGACATTCAATACTCATTGAAGACTATCATTAACCATTTATGCACTTTACTAGTTATTCTAGGTAGGGTGTTGGCTATTATTTAACTATACTCATTTTTCCTTTTGTACAAACTAAACTGACTAATTGTTGTAGTCAACCATTAAAATGATATATCATTTTCTTTTACTGAAATGGACTGCCCATTTTATGATCTTTCTATACACTGTAATAAATTGCAGTAAGATAAGAACAAGTTGTTGAGTTTAATACATGATCAAAACAACTGAAAACTAAGGAATAGCTATGGAAATTATAAATGTAATGCTGCCTCTATATGGCTAATCTCTCATCTTTTATTGAAGGTAGTCAGAATCAAATCAACCTGACAGTTCTTGATGCTTGCCCTTGCCAAATGTACAGAAGTACCATTTCCTGGCAACTAGAGAATCCAAATCCCTGACCCTCATTAAAATGACCTAGTATGTACTAGGCATCTAAGAACTCTTTTATGCTTTAAATTTATTTCTTTCCTAGAACATAACAAAGGAAAGATTGCTGTAGCTCAGGAAGAAGACTGCACAGAGATGTCACTTTAAGTACAAAACATGGAATGCAGCTTCCCAAGCCTGTTCAAATTCTGCGACTCAAACCCTAATTAGAGCCAGATGAACACCATCCATAATAAGTGCATAGGAAAGGAGAAACTTCAGAGGCACTAGTAATGTGTTTAGTTTTCTAATGCAAGAAAATCCAGATAGGTCAATAATCTTTCTTCTGGGTACTTGTAAACTAATTTAGAGTTATATATGTAAACGAATTTAGAGTTATATATACAGTATGTTCTGGTAAGGATCTCAGTTACTTTACACCCTCGACAGTCTGAGATGTCTGTAGTCTGTGCTTAGTTCACATTGCTACAAGAGGAGTTATTGTGTCACAGAATAAAAATATAAAAGGGAAAGAGAGGTACCACTAAAATCTTGCTTTCACTGGGTCCTTCAGATGAAATCATTTATCACTGACTACAATATCAAAATGAATGAGAAAGCTCTTTCACTTCACAGTAAATACCTAAATCCTAGAAGACAGCTGATGTAATGCATCTTGTTCTGGAATTTAATCTAAAGATCAAAAGGTATGTGAGGATCATAAACAAGTTTCCCTAGCCATCTTCATTATATTTCCATGCGCCCCTACAATATTTTGGGAAAATGACAATAAAACTTACCCTACAGTTTAGCACCAGAGCAAAGCAGAATATCATCCCAATGACACCAGGAGAAAAGTGCCCCCACTAGCCACTGCCACTTCTATTGCCCATTCTATCTGATCTTAACAGCTCATCGCTCTCAGCCCAAGTAGCAGCGTGAGAGACATTTTTGGGTGCTGCAATTTGGGGTTGTCTGCTACAAGAACATAACCAGCCCAACCAGAACTGACACACTCTTTCTCTGAAGAAAGTGTATACGTATTCTCTCTTTACTAGCAAACCTATTCTGAGGGGCCTACACATAGTAAACTGAGCAGATACCAAGTCTGTCACTTTGTCCAAATAAAGCCTGGTGATCAAAGCAGCAGCAAATGTCACAGTGAAATCACCCTCATTCTAACACCAGCATTATTATCCCCAACCTAGACAGTGAAAGGTTAGATTACTTCTTAAATATTCCCAAAAGCTCGATGGAGGATTTAAGATTCTCACACAGCTTCCCTAACTTCTCAAAGAGTAGCCTAATTCTATGCTAGCTGTTTGTATGCCTTTATAATAATGCACAATTCAAAATATAATTCACATTGTTCTATTATCTTCCTCCTGAAGCCTCAAGCCTCTCTCATCAGTGAAAGCCATTTTGGAAAGTTTTTATCACTAATTTCTTTTCAATCTTATTTGAAAAGAAACTCCCAATGAAATCAGAGTATATATATTTTCTGGGTTTTGTGAGTTCTGCTTTGGACTACATAAAACAAATATTGATTATTCTTACACATGCTTCCTTCAATTTAATACAGAATTTATTATAATCCAAAGTTCTAAGTGTGGAGTCAGAAACTAAAAAAATAAAAGAATGCAACAACAAAGAATTATTTCCTCATTTGTGTTCATATAAAGATATCTGTTCAATATGGAGTAGGCATTTCTTCATGGTTTTTTGCCACTGAAGATTTTAACAACATTGTACATTAATAATAAAATTTCTATTTTCAATTTACTCCACAATTAAAACTCTTCTTTACTTTTTTTCAAACCTACCTAAAGCTAGCAAGTGAAAGACTTTATATGCTGAAGCGGAATTAAACCCAACCCACTGAAGGTCACATTTAGAACTTTGAATCTCCGGTTTTTTAATGGTTCTTTCACTCTGAAAATACCGTGACCAGATAGAAGAATCTTGACATTATCTTCTGAATGATAATTATTATTCTACTTGGCAAATTACGTAAATTTCTGTGGAACGGCAACCAAGGTCAACAGCTTCTTTGCACAATTCAAGAATAAAAATTAAACTCTAACATTTCAGCCTTTTAGAAGAAAAAGAAAATTCAAAAGACTTCCTGAAATATGTTTTTTGGTTTAGAAAACTTTGCATTTATAAAATGTAAAGACTCAGTAATTTTGAAATATCCAGTTCTTTCTTAAAGAAACTTCTTACATTTCTTTGAGAATGTTATATTATATTAAAACATTACTTTCTGTTTTTTCATAAACTCTAGGAAAACCTTCATAATTCCAATTGGAAACTATTCTTCATTCCACTACCATTCAATTTTTTAAAAGTGTGGAATCCAAAGAACAATATCAACAAACAAACAAAACAGAAACAGACTGATAGATACAGAGAACAGACTGATGGTTGCCAGAGGTGGGGGACAAGGTTGGGGGCTGAGTGCAAACAGTGAAGGGATTGAAAAATACAGATTGATAGTTATAAAACATTCATGGGGGTATACAACATAGGAAAGATAGCCAATAATATTGTAATAACTATGATGTTGCCAGTTGGGTGCTGAAAATATTGGGGAACACTTTGTGAAGTATATGATTGTCCTAGCACTATTCTATATACCTGAAATTAATACAAAGTAATATTGAATATAAACTGTAATTAAAAATTATTTTTAATTTGTTAAAAAGAAGTAATGACTTATAAAACTATCTACTTTTGTTTATATAAATCAACAATTATCCCAAGTAAGTTATTGCACTTATAAAGGTAATAAAATCAATCCCACCGCATCTGTGGATTCAACTAACTGTGGATTAAATTATCTAAAAAACGTTACATTGTTGCTGATGTTTACTATGTAGTTTGGCCTACCATGGTTGTTTCTGTACTACACATGTGCAGATGTTTTATTCTTGTCATTATTCCCTAAACAATACAGTAGAACAACTATTTACATTGTATTTCATATTATAAATAATCTAGAGATGATTTAAAGTATATGGGGGAATGTACATAGGTTATATGCAAATACCTCATCATTTTGTATAAGGGATTTGAGCATCCATGGGTTTAGGTATCTGAATGGGGTTTTGGAACTAACTGACCACAGATACTGCAGGATGACTGCATTCAATTTTACATATTGTTCTTTCTTTGTCTTTTCTTTTTTTATTTTTTATTGTTGTTCAATTACAGTTCTCCTCATTTTCCCTCATTACTCTCCCCTGCCATACCCACCCTCCACATTCTACTTTCAATCCATGCCCCCACCATTCTCTTTTTACTTATTTTTTATTTTTATTTTTTTATTGTTGTTCAAGTACAGTGGTCTCCATTTTCACCTCACCAAGGCCCCTTGCCCCTCCCATCCTCGCCTTCCATCCTCAAACCTACCCCCTTTGGCTTTGTCCATGTGTCCTTGATATGTGTTCCTTGATGGACTTTCCCCTATTTTCCCCCATTATCCCTTGCCTACTCCCCTCTGGTTACTGTCAATTTGTTCTTTGTTTCAATATCCCTGGTTATATTTTGCTTGCTGGTTTGTTTTGTTGATTAGGTTTCACTTACAGGTAAAATCATATGGTATTTGTCTTTCACTGCCTGGTTTGTTTCACTTAGCATAATGCTCTCTAGTTCCATCCATGCTGTTTGTTGTGAAGGGTAGGAATTCCTTTTTTCTTCCTGCTGCATAGTACTCCATTGTGTAAATGTACCACAGTTTTTTATCCATTCATGTACTGATGGGTATTTAGGTTACTTCCAGCATTTGGCTACTGTAAATTGTGCTACTGTGAACATTGGGGTACATGGGTTCTGATGTTAATATTTATATCTATTTCATTTGCATTACATTGTACCCTTCCCCTACAGTTTAGGAATCTATAGTTATTATTATTAGAAGAAGTTGGGGTTTTTTTTTAATGACCTCATGTCATAGCCTGCAATAAATACATTTATTTCTCAGGTTCCTTTTTGGTCTTCCCAATGTTACTTGTGATAATGAGTTAATCTCTGTTTGAATTCCACAAATGATCTTCTATGTCACCTATCTTGCATTTTGCAATAAAGACTCAAGATCAGCCTGTGTTTTTCTATACTAGATTAAACTAGAATTAGAAAATTCACTAGAACCTTAGTTATTGGACATCAACCATGACAAAATAGAGAGTGTCCAGGCAGTCGGGCTTTCCTTACTCAATCTCTCTGTATTTCCACATGCATGTCTGTTTATAGTTTTGCCTCATGATTAATTACAGCTGTCCAACGAGAATGGCAGTTTGCATTAGGTCATAAAGAATGAGAGAGGTCTGAAGGAAACATAATATGAATCATACCTACAAAGGCTCTCAGATGATATCAAATATTGCCAAGTGGATATTACTGCATTAATACTACAAAAATATTTGTAAAGCCATTAATACATAGCAAAAATCTAAGGTTTACTGCATGTGTAAATGATGTATGCATTTGGTGTGTGTGTGTTTATACTTTGGGTCATATGTGTATGTGTGATAGCTGTGTGTGGTATCTTTGAATGTGTACATGGTGTCTGCATATGTGTATGATGTCTGTGTGTGTGCATGGTATCTGTATGATATGTGTGGTGACTGTGTGAGTATGCATTACATGTGTATGCATGGTGTTGGTGTCTGTATGCATGTGTTATGTGTGTGTACAGGAGAGACACTCAGGAGGACAAAGAAACAGAAATGAGAGAGAAAAGGAAAGAAGATGGATGGTAGGAAGCCAAAGATCATTTTCCTTCATTCAGAGCTAATCTCTCCCATGATATCAGCAAGCTTTTAAGGCTCTAGGTAAAGAAAAATAGACAATTCACAACCAGTACATGTCACCTAAGCAAGTGTTCTGATAATAAAGCAAGTTCTGGAACCCCAATCCAGAGCAGCCTCCATGTCTCCACTACGGCTGCACAGTCACAGGTTCTAATGAGTGGTTTAATATTTAAAAATTTAATTTTATTGTGACATATATATGAGAAGGTATAGATAACAGAAGAGGTGGATCTTTAAAACCATTAAATTCTACTCAGTATAAACAAAAAGGAATTCTGTCCGTACCTGTTGTAGTTCTCCGACTGAACAAAAACGAAATCAATGAAATACATTTCACAAGATGAGAAGCAGGGTTTTTACTGAACTACCTTTATCAACTTTCAAATTAATGTCTTATGTGATAAGGAGTGTCCTCTCCTCTCCACTGCTCAAAAGATCAGCTGCCAGCTGGAAATACAGCCTGAAGGTACAGGAATTTTCCCTGGCCATTCTCTATCAAAGTTTTCTCTTACGGCAGTAGCTATAAACTGGCAGATGTGGAGCAAAATAAATTCAATTCCTATTTTTTCATCTAACCTGCATATCACTCTAGGGAAAATAGCCTGTGTGTCAGTAAATCCAAGCTGAAAAATGTCTATTGTTTCAACAGCCTCCTTAACAAATCCAAGTAGAGAAAAATAGTAATAATTTCACAACACTTAGCCCTGCACTGTCCCAGGGACCTACCCTGAAGGGCCTTCAGAAGGGACCATGAGAATGAGTTTCCATCTCTGGGCTGAAGCGTGCCAAAGCAGGTCAAGTGTCTTTCAAAGTTTCCACCCTGAGGATCACACTCCTGCACTCTGTTCACATTGTAAGCCAGGCTGCAGGGTGGGTTTGCCACTTTTCAAATCTAGAGGCTTGCAACTTCTTTCCCCAAATCCCTGACTGCCTGACCAAAGATTACTTAGGTCCACTCAATATTTTCTTATGAAGACAAAATATAAAGAAACACAAAGGGAAAAAATTACAGAATTCAAAATTCATTTTGTTTCCTCAACCTTCAAGGTATCACCAAAAATGAGGTTGACTTGGGGAAATAATAATAAAAAAGTGTTATTGGAAATAAATGTACTGATGGTTCCCTAGAACTTATTTGTCTTTCATAAGAGAAACGTTATATCTGTTGAATAGTAACTCTCCCTTTTCCTCTCCCCCTCTACCCATCAATCGCCATTCTAGTCGATGTTTTTATGAGTTTGACTAGTTCAGATACCTCATATAAGTGGAATCAGGCAGTATTTTTCCTTCTGTGACTGTCTTATTTCACTTAACATCATGTCCTCCAGGTTCATGCATGTTATCACACATGGCCGGATATCCTTCCTTTTAATGCTGAA
>PVKM010015744.1:0-27559 GCA_004027735.1 Carollia perspicillata
AAAAAAAAAAAAAGAAAAGCAGTTTGACAGTTTCTCAAAAAAATTAAACATAGAATTACCGTATGATTCAGCAATTCTACTATACATAACCCACAGTAATCAAAAGCATATATGCACACAAAAACTTGTTTGTGCATTTTCACATAAGCACCATTCGTATGTCTATCAACACAGCGTGGCATATCTGTATGATGGAATATCATTTTTCAGTTAGAAAAAGGAATGAAATACTTAGCCATGCTACAATGTGGATGAACCTCACACACATCAGGTTGAGTGAAGGAACTCAGACACAAAACACTACCAATTGTATAATTTCATTGATGTAATTAATATGTTCAGAATAGAGAGACAGAAACTTGATTGGTGAATACCAGAAGCTGGGGATATTAGTGGATAGAATTACAGTGTTTCTTTGGGAAAGGTGATAAAAATTTGGTGGAATTAAATAGTGGTTGAAGATGCGTTGCATTATTTTGTGAATATACTAAAATAAAGAACCGTGCATTTTATATTTAAAATAGAGAATTTTATAATATGTGAATTGTATCTCAAAAAAAACATACGGCCCTGTCCAGGTGACTCAGTTGTCTGGGGTATGGTCCTGTACACATAAAGGCCTTGGGTTCGATCCCCAGTCAGGGCACATACCTAGGTTGCAGGTTAATCCCTAGTGGGGGCACATATGGGAGGCAACTACTGTATTTTGCTATGTATAATGTCCACTTTTTTGTCCAAATTTTTGAGGGAAAAATAAGGATGTGCATTATATATGGGTATAATGATTGCACACCATGGGTGTAATAATAAGTATAATAATCCCATGTATAATGTGCACATACATGGCAAACTATGATAATCAATGTATCTTTCTCACATCAAAGTTTTTTTTCTCCTTCCCTTCCCCTCTCTCTAAAATAATCAATAAACATACTATTGGGCAGGGTTTTAAAAAAACCATACCACTTGACACATAATTAATTTTCTATACTAAAATAAAAAAGATGAAATGTGTTTTTAGAAATGCAAAAGCTAAACAAACTACAGACCAGCAAATCAGCATTCTAAGAAAAATTAAATAAAGCCTTTATATCCAATAGATACATATTACTACACAAAAGAATTAAGAGACTAGAAATGGCAACTTTGTAAGTAAATGTATAAGGAAACTTTCTGATTGTGTAAATCTCTTAGAGGATAGAAATAATGTAGTATATATCAGTAAAATGCATGAGAAAAGCACAAGCCTTGTAGCAAATAAGTAGTAGATTTTATACTATATAAGAAGGAGTATAATATCATTTGAAACTAGATTCAAATAAGTTAAAGAGAAATAGTGTAAACCTCAAAGCAACAACTAGCATAACCAGATAGAGTTATAGCTAATCAGTTAACAAATTAGATAAAAAGGAATCATAAAAATACACACTCCAAAAGAAAACAGAAAGAGGAAAATGGAAACAAAAGACAGATGGGACAAACAGAAAACAAATGTCAAGATGGTAGAATCTAACCATATTAGTAATCACATTAAATTAAAATGGCCTAATCACCCCAATTAAAAGGCAGAGATTATTAAGTTATAAAAAATTACTTGACTATATTTTGTCTAGAAGAAATGCACTTTGAATACCAGGACAAAAATGTTAAAAGTAAACAAATGGAAAGAATATACTGTGCCAACATTAATGAAAACAACAACAAAAATCTGGAGTGCCTATTTTAACATCACACAATGTGTTTTCACAGCAAAGACATTACCAGGATTACAAAGTGCTTTATAAATGATAAAGGGGTCATTTTACCAAGGGGACATGGAAATTCTAAATGTTAATGGAGCTAGTAACAGAGTGCAAAATACATAAAGCAAATACAGACAGCTTTGTAAAAAGAAATAGACAAATCCACTATTATATTGGGAGATTTCGATACTCATCTCTCATTAATAGTATGAGTAGATAGAAATCAGTGAGGGGAAGAAAATATGGAAAACACCATTAAACAAGTTGAACTAATTGACATTTATGAGGCCTTGTTACAAAAAAAGTAAAATATACAGTCTTTTCAAGTAGACATGAAACATTTATCTAGAAAGATAGTATTTGGGGCCATAAGTAGTCGATAAATTTGTAAGGATTGCAATCAAATTAAATATTTCCTATCACCATAATAAAATTAGAAATAAGTAACAGAAAGATTTTAAAATATTGAGAAACTAAATAACGCACTTATAAATAACCCAGGGATCAAAGAAAAAATAAAAAACAAAACTATAGGCATTTAAAAATGAATGAAAATATCAGAATTGGTGGTAAGCTGTTAAAACCAAACTTGAAGGACAACATGTAGGACTAAATACCTATCATAGAAAAAGTTATATCAATCACTGCAGCTTCTACCTTATGAATAGAAAAAGAAGAGCAAATTAAACTCAAAGTACAGGTACATGCAAAAAAATTAAACTAGAACACTTTCTTACATCATATACAAAATAAACTCAAAATAGACTAAAGATTTAAATGTAAGACTCAAAACCATAAAAATCCTAGAAAACCTAGGCAGTAAAATCTAGGGCATTTCTCATAGCAATATTTTCCTAATACATCTCCTCAGACAAGGGAAACAAAAGAAAAAATAAACAAATGGGACATCAAACTAAAATGTTTTTACACAGCAAAGGGAACAATCAACAAAATAAAAAGACAACCCACTGAATGGGAGAATGTATTGCCAATAATACGAGGGGAGACCTCCCAAAAACCAAAAAATTGAATTTATTTATGAAAAATTGTGTATTGTTTTTACATATTTAAATGTCAGTCACCTTCCAAGTACTCTCTATTTGATGCAATATATCTATTGAGATGTTTTTCCGCTGTTCGAGAGTTTTGAACTTCACAACTTTGATGCCTTTTAGTGCTTCTGCCATTTTTGGTTTCACTCTTCCACATTGGCAAAACATTTCCCTTTGAGGAATTTTTCATCTGGGGAACCAAAAAATAAAATGTTGCTTGGGCAAGATAAGGTGAATAGGGAGGGTGGGGCATGGGGGTCATGCTGTTTTGGGTCAAAAACTTCTGAACACTCAGCAAGGTGTGGCCAGTTGCACCTGTAAATCACCCATTGTGAACTGGGCAAACACATTGAAAAAGGCTTCAAAAAAAATTCACCGAAGCCAAACGTAGCCTCTCACACCAATGTTGCCTCTCACACCAATGTTAGCGGGTGCACTGATACAGATGGGGCCCTAGAACACTCACCTAGCATGAGAAGCCTCTACTACAAGGGGCCCTCCCTCCAGAAAATAATTCTGTTTTTTGGGGGGGTCCACCTTGCACATCTAACAAGGGGTTAATATCCAAAATTTATAAAGAATTTATAAAATTCAACACCAAAAAATCCAACAATCTAATGAAAAAATGGACAACAGACTTGATTAGACACTTTTCCAAAGAAGACATAGAGATGGCCAATAGACATATGAAAAGATGCTCACTAATCATAAGAGAAATGCAAATTAAAACCACAATGAGATATCATATCACACATGTCAGAATTGCTATCATCAACAGGTCAACAAACAACAAGTGTTGGTGAGGATGTGGAGAAAAAGGAACCCTCTTTGCATTGTTGGTGGGAATGCAGACTGATGTAGCCACTATGGAAAACAGTATGGAATTTCTTCAAAAAATTAAAAATGCAATTACCTTATGGCCCAGCAATTCCATTTTTGGGAATTTATCTGAAGAAACCTGAAACACCAATTTGAAAGTATATAGGTACCCCTATGTTCATTGCAGTATTATTTAAAATAGCCAAGATTTGGAAGCAGCCCAAGTGCCCATCAGTATATGAGTGGATAAAAAAGTTGTGTTTCATTTACATAATGGAATATTACCCAGCCATTAAAAAGAGGAAACCTTACCTTTTGCAACAGATGGATGGACCTGGAGAGTATTATATGAGTGAAATAAGCCAGTCAGAGAAAGAAAAATACCATATGATTTCACTTACATGTGGAATCTAATGAACAAAATAAACAAAATAGAAATAGAGTCAGACACAGAGAACAAACAGCTATTAGTGGGGAGGGTGGATGAGGGGCTGGGAGAAAAAGGTGAAGGGATTAAGGGGAAAAAACCTCAGATAAAGACAGCAGCGTGATTAACAGAAGAAAAGAGGGGTGGTGGGGGCAGAAAAGGGTAAAGGGGAGATAAATGGTGACCAGAAGACTTGACTTGGGTGGTGAACACACAATACCATATACAGATGATGTGTTATAAATAGAATTGTACGCTTAAACCTACATAATTTTATTAACCAATGTCACCCCAATGAATTCAATGAAAATTGAAAAATGCCAAAGTAAATGATTTTTAAAAATAAGGTAAATAATAGGGAAAATCTATGCGATCAAAACATTATTTGAAAAGATGAATCTAAGTATAAAACTCTCATTAGACTGATTAGTAAAATAATGAGAAGACACAATTTACCAATATCAGGAATGAGATAAATGTCATCGGTACAGATTCTACAAATATTAAAAAGATAATATTACAACCTATTTATTCCAATAAATTCAGTAAATTAGAATGGAAAAATTCCTTTAAAATCTAAACTACTAAAGCTCACCCAAGAAAAATATAATAACCTGAATAGTCCTATATCTATTGAAAAATATATATTTTAACACCCTCCTCCCATCCCCCCAAAAAACACAACCCCAAATTCAGATGGCTTCCTTATATAATTCTAGCAAACATTAAAAATGAAAATAATACTAATTCTACATAAACATCCAGAAAATTGAAAAGGAGAGACTATGTCTCAAAGACATTGTAGAAAAACTAGATTCATCTCTCATGAATATAAATACAAAATTTCTTAATATGTAGCAAATTCTTCCAACAATAGATAAAAAAGATAATACATCATGACTAAGTAGAATTAACCAAAAAACACACAGTTCCTTTAACATTTGGAAATCAAGCAGTGAAATTCACCACATTAAAAAACCTCAAGAATAACCACATAATCACATAAATAGGGGGGGAATATTGACAAAATTCAACATCCATTTCTGATTTTTTTTTAAATCTTCCCAAAAACTTGGAATAGAAAGATACTTCAATTTTACAAAGGGGCTCTATAAAAAACCCACGACTAACATTCCGAATGCTTCTCTCTTAACATCTGGAACAAGGCAAAGATGTCTCCTTTCAACATTTCTATTGAAAATTATATTGAAGATTTTAGCCTATGTTATACGGCAAGGGGGAAAAAAACATATAGACTATAATATAAGAAATAAAGCTGTATTTTCAGAAGACAAGATCATCTACATAGAAAATCTAATAGGCTCGGTAATAATTGAGTTCAGCAAGGTTGTAGGATATAAGATCGATCAACTATATTTTGATATATTGACAAAAATTATTAAAAATTAAAATTAACAACACCATTTATAGTAAAATTAAACTATACAATATTTAGGGATAAATCTAACACAAGATGTGCAGGACATGTACAATTAAAAAATAAATCATTCCTAAGAGAAATTTAAAAAAATGTAAATAAATGAAAGAACTGTTTGTAGGGTGTTAAAACTCCATGGTGTTGTCTATTGTCTCTTAACCTAACCCAGTAGATCCATCCACCGCAATCTCTGCCCAAATCCCATTATGTTTTTCATAAAAATTAACAAGCTTATTGTAGAGATGCAAAGGACCTAGGATATAATTTTTTTTAAGAAAACAAATAAAGGACTGTCAGTACCTGATATGAAGACTTACTATAGAACTAGTTATCACAGCAGTGTGGATTTGGGGTTCCAGAGACACAGAGATTGAATTAGAGTCCTGAAATAGTCCCTCATATTGATGTAGCAGTGGGTTTTGACCAAGATGCAAGGGCATTTCTGTAGAGAAAGAATAGTCTCGTCAACAAATGGTTCTGAAACAAGTGGATACACATTTTTATCCATATCTCGCACCATAATTAAAATTTAACTGCAAATATAGCTAAGTATGACATTGAAAACAATAATACTTCTAGAACAAAACATAGAAAAAAGAAATGTAAACTATTAGGCCAGGCACACTTCTTAGATACAACGCCAACAGCATGCTCCATAAAAGAAATATAATTTATAATTTGGATTTCATAAAAAAAATATCTTCCAAAAACATTGCTAATAAGACACATCCTAATGAACTACTTGTACTCAGAATGTATACTCTCAAACATCAGTAAGAAAACAACCCAATAAAAAGAAAACAATCATTTGCCTAGACACTTCACCAAAGAAAATGTATGGATATGGCAAACCTGAAAAGATGCTAAACATTAGTCATTAGGGAGATGCAAAGTGAACCACGAGATACTACCACACTTACTAGAATGGCTAAAATTAAAAACAATACCAAGTGTTGAAGAGAATGTGAATAAATCTAACTCCCATACACACTGCTGAGAATGTAAAATGGTATAGCCACTTTGGAAAACATCTTGGTTATGTCTAAAGAAGTTAAACACACATATATCATATAATCCAATCATTCCACTACTGATTATTTACCCAAGAGAAATGAAAACATACTACTTACAAAAAGATATATAAATGCTTACTTTTTATTTTTGTAAATGATTTTATGAAAGACAACTTTTAAAAAATTTTATTAGTGTTTGAATAGTTTTCCCACCACCACTTTTCCCTGCCTCACCCACCCCCACCTCCCACCCTCAATCCTACCTTCCTTTGGTTTTGTCCATGGGTCCTTTATACATGTTCACTGATGAACTTTTATTATTTCTTAGTTTTATATTTTTAATAAATTTTTTATTGTTGTTCAAGTACAGTTTTCTGCTGTTTCCCCCCACTGATGAACTTTTTAATAAAGATTTTATTTACCTTATAGAGTGGGGAGGGAGAGGGAGAGAAACATCAATGTGTGAGACACATAGATCAGTTGCCTCTTCCACAGTCCCAACTGGGGGGGACCAGCCACAACCCAGACACCCAGACTGGAAACTGAACTGGTGACCTTTTGGTTCACAGGCCAGCATTCAATCCACTGAGCCACACCAACCAGGGTAACAGTCTCTTTATTTCTAATAGCAAAAAACTGTGGGTAGAAAACTGAATGTTCATCAACAGGTAAATATATAAACATACTGGTATATCCAACAGTACACTGCTTAGTAAGAAATGAAACAGGTCCACACAAAATGGGTCGATCTCAAAGCAATGTTCAGTGAAAGTAGTCAGAGGTCATACCATTATGATCCCATTTATATACTTTTCTAGAAAAAGCAAATCTGCAGTGACAGAAAGATCAGCTATTACCTGAGTTGACAGGGGATTGGGGGGTCGATTACAAGGTGGCAGGAAAAAACTGAAGGATCATGGTCATGTTCATTATCTTACTCATGGTGATGGCTTCATGTGTGTATATCAAAATGTCACATTATAAACTTTAAATGTGTTGCCAATTTTACCTCAGTAAGGCTTAAGTCAATTTTATCAGAGGTCTTACTCAAGTAGGTAAGATACACCCATGAATTCATTTGAGATGTGTTCCTTAGGCTTCTGCTGAATGAAGGTCAAAGCCCTTAAGTTGGAGTACCTACTGAGGATGCGAGGTGCATGCCTTAAATCTTTAGGCCTTATCTGAATTCAGACTCTTATAACTGGCTATTTAACCTATAGAGTTTAACTGGTGTAGCAATAGTATTTCTCCAAATGTGTTTTCTAGACTTTTTATATTGAGCCATTCTCAGATGCTTATTTCAAAACCCCACTCCACACCTAAGATGCCGCGAGTGAAGAGAAAACTGGAGCCCGTCAGTCTTACAGGCATCCACTGAGCCGCATGCAGCCCAGGATGGCCATGAAGGTGGCCCAACACAAAACTGTAAATATATTTAAAACCTTTTTTTGTCCATCAGTTTTCATTAGTGTCTGTGTATTTAATGTGTGGCCCAGAGATGCCACAAGGTTGGACACCCCTGGTAGAGCCTGGGAATCAATTCAGCTATCTCAAGAATTAAGATGTGTATTAAAACAAAAGTTCACATTATTTATTAAACTTGTGATAATTTTATTCATAACAGTAACAAAATTTATTTACATGTATATACAAGTCATATTAATTATCTTTGCATAAAAATAGAAATATTTATACATATGTACAAAGATATTAAAATATACAGAATTTTCAAACAAGAAAAACAGACAGGATTTCACGAAGAACACTTGAAAATACACACATTGATAAAGAGGTTAAACAAAGATGACAGAACATTTAAATTAGAGCCCATAAGTCAATCTTTTCAATAGATATCAGTTTGTTAAGTCAAATAAAATGTATCAAATGCTAACAGATGGTAAACAAAATTTAGACTTAAGACTGTCTGGGTAAAATTACATGACCTTCTTTTAACATAAAATTAAATCAATTTTATTTTACCTCAATCAAGTATCAGATGACTAGTTTTCCTTTTTCTTAAAAAATTTTCTAATTTATACTGAGAACTTTTCCACATTCAATTATAAAATATTTTAAGAGGTTGTGCATCCTCTACCTAGTAGAGGAAAAAATCCCATGTGTTACATTATTCATAAAATTGAAAATCACCACACATTTATTCTTTAGTTTTTAAATTAAAACCTAACATTTTCTGACTAACCTTCATGATCAGTTACAATAGATTTTAATAGATCACAGTCGTCGTAAATTTGTCTTGCTTTTCTTAGTACCAGGGAGAGGACCCATTTTATAACTGGCTTTTAGAGACTTGCCATTCAAACAGTCTTTGGTGATATGATAATCACACAGACACCTTGTACAATAATCAAACCCACAGCCTTCTCGTTTGCAGACTGCCCGTTGTAAATAGCAATCATATTTTGCAGGTGAATTACAGCGAATACAGGCTTTGAGGCTTTCATTCTTTTTCAAAGTCTTAGCAACCTGGTAAAAAAAAAATCCATAAGCAAATTTTAGTAAGGACAGAATGTAACGTAGAAAAACTAGATGGCATCTCCATACCCTCCCCAATTCATGTATAAAGCACCAAGGTCACACATAGGAGAATTCCTGCCTTTAAGGAGCCTACTGTTCAATGTGTAAGAGATAATATAACTTAACAGCTGGTCCAGTAGCAATTTCCTAATGCTACTTTTAAATATGTTCTTTCACTTCATGAATGCTACTCATGCATCAATGCCTAACTTTCATGGTGACCTTTCCTGTGAAGTCGTCTTGGTGCTACTCAGGAGTTGGCTGCTCTTGCACCTCTAGTTTTGTTTCCTGAGAGCACCTACCACCTGTAGTACCTGATAAGCGAGCAGATGCTCAATGCATCATTTCTGAGTGGATGTATATTAGTCATCATAATAAAGAGAAAACTGAACTTTATTACATATAATTAATATTTACTGACCAACATATGAGGCAGTCAACATTTTATTTCAAAACATGCACTTTTAACTATAGTTCTTAAATTAAGCTTGCAAAATCATCCACATGGGAATAGAACTCTAATAATACACACTACCCAATGATTTGAAGGTTTAATAGGAGGCCTTAAATTTCTGAAAGTTGGCCTTTTCCTGTTTGGCTCTCTTCCTCAGATATCCAAGATAGCAATCGGAGAATGTAATATTGAACAGTTTTATAAAAAATTTCAAGTCAAAGTCTTTCATTATTTTCTGAGTGTTTCCAAATTAGATCTCAACATCATCGTTTAAACTGTCATAAACAACGTCAAATGCTATCTATTACTTTCAACATAGAAAGGTACATCTCTGTACTTTCCCAATTTATCAGCTGAGTTATAGTTTCTTAATTCCCTACATTTTTGAGACTAGAATGAAGGTGACAGAAGATAAGGTCTCCAGTAATAGTTCTTATTATGCTATAATTAAATTGCAGGTCTCCATTTCTTACTCTAAATCTTTTTAACAACAAATGGCCCATATGTTTCTAATTTATCGATAAACAAACATTACCTCAGAAAATTCACTGTGCCGACTGTAAGTAGAACCCTTTTGATCAGCTGGATTGGATACCTTGCCTCCAGCATAGTTTCTAGAAGGGGTCTGGGCTGCCGATTTTTGAACAGAAGCCAGTGCAGTTCTGAACCTAACATACTCTCTCGTTGAAGCAGGTGATGAAAACTTAATGTTCTTTTCCTAAATAAGAAAATGTTTTAATAGGACTTAAATTTATATACAAATGCTTAAACACAGCCACACAGAACTATTCACCTAGACATTTAAAGCCTAATAACTAAGTTACTGACAGAAATTACAAACCAGAAATTGTGACCATTTGACATCCTTAGCCGATACTGTATTTAAAACATGATTTATAAAGTACTGCTAGAACAAAGTTATTCTTCCCACAACCAGTAGATGGCAACAGTCATGTTTAAGTGTCACCAGAGTCATAAATAGATTCAAAACTACCTTTTAGATTAGAAAAATTCCCATGAACACCAGCTTATTGATAAAGAAGTTAAACTTGGAGAATTAAAGCAATACTAATCTAGAATAACACAGCTAATAAGTAATAGCATCAAAATTTGGACCTATGCCTGCCAACTCCCAGGTCTGAAATTTTAATTATATATTGATCTTGAAGTATTTTTGGAAGTAAATGAATTCCCCTCTATATTAAGAATCTTCAACATGTAAATTATTTACTGTTTATCTGGTAAACAAAAAAAAAATGCACAAAAATTGGCAACCCAGATTAGCTAAATGATCAACTCACACTGAGAACCAAATAATTTTTCCTTTTTTTACACTTGGACATTCCATTTCTAGGAATAAATGATTGAGGCAGGAGTCCTTTTCCCCTTAGGAATTTTATGAGTTCTGATAAAATTGAAAAAATTTCTTAGAAGATTTTTTTTTTGGAGAGAGGAGAATGGAGGGAGAAAGAGAGGTAGAGAAACATCAACATGTGGTTGCCTTCCACGTACCCCGCCCCCATCTGGGGACCTGACCTGCAACCCAGGCATGTGCCCCAACTGGGAATTGAACTAGCAACCCTTTGGTTTGCAGGCCAGTGCTCAACACACTGCACCACACTAGCCAGGGCAAAAGTTTAAAAGACTTTTTCGATGTAAAGGATTTCCAGATTACCTAGTAATCTTTTCTATTTTCCCCTTCCACTTCCAATGGCAGAGAGCACTAGCTGCTAATTTTAAAAGGAAAACATCAATTGCAAAGACTTACAGTAACTCTTTGTATTGCTTTATTGCACAACTGCAATGCCCTCTTATCATCTTCTAGAATCTTCTTCCAAGTTGTACTCACTTTAGACACACTGGAAAAGTAAATGAACATGAAGGACACAATTAAAGCATCACAGAATGAGATGAATACATTACAGAAACATTAACAGTGCAAAAAAGAAATTTCTATGCTTCTCAAACTTGAATTTACATTAGAATTAGCCAGGGCACTTAAAATTTAAGGATGCCTCCTGTCTAGTCATTTGGGTTTAATTGGTCCAAAATGAGGGCCATTTTTTTAAAGCTCCCCATGAAGTAATTCTAAGTGCACCCAGGCTTATAACCACTAATTTGTACTTCATTTTTTTCACAATACCTGCAAACATCAAGTAAGTAGCCATCAATGTAAATATGGCACCATGTTAGCTATCTGGTAAAAGTTGTAGACAAATTTCAAAGTACTCTAAAACACACTATCAGTAAAAATCAACTTGTGATGTTGATTATCCCTCGAGAAGCTGGCCAACAATAAAAACCAACTTACTTACCTGTTTTGCTTTAGCTATGGTTTATAAAGACCATTGGAAATATTGAAAAATTTTTCGAAGACTCAAAAATGACCCCAGTTGAGCTGAACCCAATCTAATCCAATTCTCAGCTACCTCATCCTAACAGACTTTCTTTGGGGGAATGAGGAAGAAAGGGTAGTACAAGGTTTCTACCAAACAGTCATAATCAGACCATTTGTGAGACTAGACTTTCATTACAGTCAAATTTAGGAGAGTCTGGCACTAAAAGTGACCTAAATGACAGAAATTAATTCGTATTTCCAAGGGTGACAAAAGTTACAATAATTAGAACTGTACACTAGAACTCAAGTCCGAAAGATGTAGCTCATATAACAGATTTCAGAACCCAAAGAAACAAAGATCCCAATCTAACAAAAAGTTTTCTAATAGCAAAAACATGGAAATTAAAATAACTGGATTAAATGCATACTTTCAAAATTATCTTTCTTTCATTTTACAGGTGGCACACAAGTAGTAAAGGATTAGCAATCAGGCAAATCATTCGTTATGTTAATGAAACAATGCAAGACCACCCTATGCTTTAGCACGAACTGGTGGTGCTGAATCATTCGTGTATTATGTTAATACACTCAAAGCTACAATACTTACTTGATTAAGTCCATATCGCTTAGTTGTGCTAAAATATTTGCTAAGAGATGTCTGAGTCCCCTTCGAAAGAGTTCACTGAGAATATCTACAAATTCTAGGCCCATTTTTCTGCCAATTATATTCTGTAGCGTAAAACCTACATTATACTCCTTCAGCTTCTCCCAATCTATTTTAGGACTTCGTTTGGCATTCTTTTTTAATGTTGAACAAACCACTTTTGCAAAATGAAGAGCTGGCAGCAAGTTTTTGTTGGGATATTGGTCTGGACTTTGAGTCTGTAGCAGACAAGACTGTGGACTATCATTACAATTTTCTTCCAGGGAAAGGCTAGCCTCTTCATGTTCGAGGCCACTTTTTTGGGAAAATGAAGAATAGCCACTATCTTCATAAGGTTCATTGGTTTCTAGTTCTTCTATTTCATTTAAACTATTAAGTGTTGGTTGTACGTGTTGATTTTCCTTGTTATGCAAGGGCTTGCTCTCAGTTTCAAGTTCAACAGTGCTTGGGTTCACAATCGGTGATCCAATATCTGACAACCTTTCATAGTCTTTAATGCAGTCTTTAGAAGGACCTTCCAAACGTGCAGAAATGTAGGAGCCTAACTTTCCACTATCATCAGGTTTTACCAGTTTAAGTCCGGAATAAGCATGGTTATAGTTAAAATCACACTTCATCTTGATAGAAAGAGTAGAACTTTCTTCTTTGCAACCTATAAAAACAACATCAACATTTACTTAACAGCAAAATGTCGACATATCCTTGTTTCTTAAATTGGGATATAAGATTTAATTATTTTACATCTCTCAGCACTATGTATTGCTTAAGTAGCTATGAAATTATCCGTTTAATTATCGAGATTTGACAATGAGGAAATATTACTTTATATATCTTATTCTTAAAAAGGTACTTCAAAATACACTGCTTTTCAAACTGCATAAGTACCTTTGACTCTTACAGAGCCTCGTGACTGAGTAAAACGTCATAAAAGAGGGACTATTTCATAAATAGCTCAGCTTGTGGAACAGATAATGAAATGGGAGTAGGGTCTCAATTCAGACACAACCTATAGTAATCAAACAGCTGTAAGAATCAGTGTTTATACCCTGATATTGAAATGACATGGTAATCAGCTTTAAACTCAGCATAACTCAAAAAAGCCAGACTTGTGTAGGGTTGTACCATGATCCCAAAGCCTTAGAAATCAGTTAAAATACGTTTAAAGCAGACATTCTCAATCTCTACACTATTAATATTTGGACAAGATATAGTATATACATACTGTATACATGTATAATATACATAATGTATACATACATAGACATATGTACTTACAAAACTAATTTGAGTATTCAGAAAGAAGAAAAAATATTAAGTGGCTTCATGACTTCTTGAATTAGACCAATGAGGGTGGAGTCTAGTGCTGCCACTTAGTTCATTCATCCAATGCCTACTTAGTAACAGGATGTGGAGAGAGGGAGAAATTAATTAGTAATCTCTTGGAGGTGACATTCTGAGATCTGAAAGTATTGTGGCAATCTAGGAGAGTCCCAGCAGTGGTAAATACTGGAAGCAAGGAAAAGTGTTGAGTATTCAAGGAAGAGAAAGTTCTGTAGGGCTGGAACCTACTGAGCTAGGTGAGCAAAAAGTAAAGCTGAAGAGGCAGAATGGTTTACAGGATTTTTAGGGTAGGATGGATTTTATTCATTGTGTAATAAGGAGACTTTGAAGGGTTTTAAGTAGAGACATTTGGTATACATTAAAAAAAAAAAATCATGTCAGCTGTAGAAAATGGATTCTAGGAAGGTACAAATGGAAGCAGGGAGACTAGTTAGAAACATGTATCACAAAATTCCAGAGATAGGTACTCCGGACTTGATGACCATAGTGGAAATAAAGATAATTGAACAGATGTGCCATCTATTTAGGAGGGTTAAATCAAAAGTCAACAGTTTGCTGATTTACTGGATGTGGATAATGAAGTGGAGTAAAAAATACTCTGGGGTTTAACTTTTGAGCATCTAAGGTATAAAGTGTCAGTTGCCAAGTTGGGAAAACTGAGGAAGTTAACTCTTTCCTCATGTATAAAATGGGGGTGAGAAAATAACACTGGATGTTCCCTGTCATATATGGTCTAATCAACAGAATCTACAGTGTAATTATCACATTATTTATAAGCCAAATGCCTTCATAGTCCTTATAGTGTATAACACAAACATTTTAAAAATAGCAAAATACACTACAGATGTATGCATTTCATATTATATCCTTTTCCTAGGAATGAGACCCAATTTCAAATGAAAATCCTTGCTGAGTCTTACTAGCTTTTGTGACCTAGAACTTTCAATTAGTCTTTCATTCTCAATTTCTCTAAGATGGATATTAATATCTACCTCGTGGAGTTGGTAGATTCAACATACTGCCTCTTTTAAATTTCTCATTTACAATCCAATCGTGAGAAAGACACCATTAACTAGCTGTGTAAAAGGTGACCTACTTAACTTTTCATTATAGATCTGACATTCCTTATTAGTTAAAGACTACAGTAATTAAACAATCTTTACAGCTATTCCGATGTTAAATAAAAGTTCTACAAACTCCAGTACCTTTAAGATAACCAACATGTGCCCAACATTAGGTGTGTCTATTCCTTTAAAAATTTAAGAGCCCCAAGGCTTGTGGCCACAAACCGCTTATCAGCCACAATTCCTAAGACAAATTTCAAAAATACTGGAATGCAACAAAATTTTAAATTTCATTTTCTCAAAATGATAAACAAAAAGTCAAGAGGTCTGCACATATTCTCTCCAAGAGCAAGGTGGAAAGAGGCAACTGGAATCGAATAATCAAAAAGCCCCTTCTAAAAGCCATCAGGCTTCCGAATTTCAGACATATATGATCTGGGATCTTTTAGAAACAGATATAACCTAGAAAAATTAAGGATTGTTCTCTTAATCCTTCCAGACTCCCTTTCCAAAGAAATGGGCATCTTCCAGAGATGATCAAGTATGCAATATCAAAATGCTGACCTTAAAACTTTTGGTAATTTCTTAGTTAAAAATAAATACATTTACAGTCTATTTCTTCTAGAGACAGCAACAAAAAGGATAAAAATAAGTGTTTATTTGGTTGATTTTCATTCCATCCAAATTTGGGATAAAAACAAAAACCAAAAACTAGTGCTCCAGGAGCACAGGTTAAAATAACCCATCCTTTAGTTCTCACAAAACCAGCTAAATATATCTAAATTCATGGTTTTGTAGTAAAAGTATTTCCCCCTCTCTCCCTTTGATTCCAGGCCTTGAGACTGAGTTACTGGGCAAGGGGGGAAAAAAATGAGAAATTGAATGTTTCTGTTTGGAAGCCCCAACGGAGCTTGGTCCGAGGAGGGGGGTCCCTCCATTTGGCGGGAGTGGGTGGCGGGGAGACCCTGGAAACGCGGAGGGGTCGGCGAGGTGGCCGCGGAGGGCGCGGGCCCGGCGCTGGAGGCGGGAGATAGCCGCAAGCCGGATCTCCCGCGCCCGCCAGCAAGGCTGAGGTGGCCAAACAGCGGGGCGACGGGCCTGGGATCTGCGGGTGCGGCTCCGATACTGAGAAGGGGAGCAGGGAGCGGGGGCAGGCACCTGGCCAGGCCCTGGGGGTCGCCCTGCAGAGCCCGAGCCCCCGATGGGGGAGGGGAGGGGGCATTTGGCGCCCATGGAAGCCGGGTGGGCAGGTAGAGCTTCCAAGCGCCGTCAGCAGGGCGCCCTAGGAGGCCTCCACCCGCAACGCCCTCGGAGCTGGCGTGCAGGTTCGGCGTGGCAGGCAGGACCCGGACCCCCCATCCCGCCTCAGCACAACTGGCTTCCCGTCCCCGAACCGCGGCCGCCCGCCCGGGGCCCAGCGTGACGCCGCACGCCTGGACTCGGGTCGCAGGTCCCCCACCCCGCAGCATGCACCCCTTCTGGAACCCGTAAGCCCTTCGTGCCCCCTCTTTTCACTCACTGTCTGAGGGACGAGGGCGCCTGGGAGCTGTCACGTCGCTGCCGCTGCAGCGGCAAGAGCTGGAGGGGGAAGGTGGGGAGCAGCTGCAGGCACGCCGGCTCATGCCAGTGTAAGACGCGTCCTCAGGTGAGCCACCAGCGACATCCGTGGAGGGACGAGCCTCCGGCCTCACAGAGCTCTATCTTCTAAAAGGCGCCAGCTGGTACTTTTAAAATCTTTGAATTTGGTGCCCAAATACGCAGGGCCCAATGGGGCAAGCCATTCGCTGGCGCGCACCAATGGGAAGGCGGTGGGCGGGGAAACCCTCACCGAAGCCCAAAGGCAGGCTGTGGAGGCGGGGCTAGCCGCGAGGCCGACCCGCCCCCCTCCTTCCTAGCCCAACGCATCCGGAAGGATGCTGTGGACCGGGCGGGGCCGGAGGCGGGGCCTCGGAGCGCGGGGAGACTGAGGCCCAGCCACACGTGGAGAGAGCCTACCACGCATGCGTCCAGACGCCAAGGTGCCATCGACTGTGGGGACAGGCCTCCTGCAAGTCCTGACTTCATCTTGAAGGCACCTCTGTCTTCTCTTTGAAGATCACCGATAGGTACGAAGGGTAGTCGACTTTCTCCGATCATCTCAAAAACTGGAGATTGGTGAGCTGCGACTCTGGTCATCTGGGAATGCAACCTTTCCGGTAGACGAACCCTCCCCCCAGCTCCACTCAGCCCGCCTCTCTGGGATTTAGGCGCGCTCCTCTCTATCTGCTAGTTTCGCCCCTCTTCCGGCCCAGTGCTTATGCGCAGGCGCTTTTGGCGGGCGGTAGCCCCAAAGTTGGCGGGTTGGCGCTTGCGCTCTGGGGTCCCCCGCGATTCTCTAAGGGGGAAGGGCGAGGAGCTGGCGGCGGTGGGAGGGCCAGCCTGGTTGCTGGAGCGATTACCTGATCCCGCCGTAGCGGTGGCGCGAGACTTGGAGCCGGGACCTCCTGGGTCTTTCGGGCGGGTGGGAGGATGGGACGGACGCACACTTCATCCTCATAAATGTATTTTACTTTCAACCACAGTTCTCCTGTCACCATTTCATTGTACGGGCCTTAACCTTATTAAATTTTTATCTGTTCTCCCGGTGTTTGGGTTTGTTTCTTTCCTACAAGGGATAAGCTCAAGAGACGGTAATCCTGCTCCCAAGTAGAATGTCCTGTCCTGGAAGTTCCTATCTCCACACCCTATGGCTGGAGGCCACTGGTCAAGGGAATGACTTTCTAGTGATGGAGGAATGGATGGAGGAAGTACTCATTGTTAATGCTTCAATGACAAGTTGTATTGTATTTGATTAGTCTTGCTGAACGTTTTTTCACTTTTTGAATGTGCCCGCAAGTAGCATTCCCTGCATTCCCTGCATTCCCTGGACTCAGCTCGGGCCATAGAGCTGAGTAATGAAGCATTATATGCTGTAATGAAGTCACAGCATATAAGCTCCAAAAGTCCGAAATCTTGTGTTATGCAGTTTTACTTTCTTGCTTTTCTGCAGGTTCAGGGAGAGTTACTACTTTATAGTAAGCATTCAGTTAAATCGATGGAGAGCCCTGGGTGAGGCAGGCATGGGGATCAGGATGGGTCGTGATCTGGGTGGGACATGCCAGTGCAGGTTGGAGGCCGTTTTTATCTGCCGTTTTTATTAGGTCATCGTGGTTTTTTATATTAAGTTTTATTTTTTAGAATGTTGTATTAAATTAGGTTTTTCTTGGTTACTGAAATTTTGGGCATCTTTTAAATTTTGCGCCTTTAATTCTGTGTCTCGCCTTACATAGTCAGGCCCTGGTGCTACGGCCTGGGGTTGACGAGACTAAGGTTCTGCCCATCAGGGAGCTTAAATACTAACTGGAGAGAAATGGGGAATTACTTTCAGTAAATAAAAGAGAAACTTAACAAAACGGGGTAGAGAATGGCGTCGATTAATGACTTTGGGAGGTGAGGAAACCTTTTGAGATTTGGACCAGCATCTGAATGTCCAACTATCAATGCAAAGATCTGCATAGTAGGCAGAGGGAAAATGAAAGTGCTTGGCTTGTTCCAGGGCTTGAAGGATGTCTAGAGGGCACTGAGCAAGGAAGATAGTAGGGGAAGAGGTCAAAGTGGTAGAAGCCAGATCCTGTGCCTTCGTGGGTTTGTATGTAGTTTAGAGTTTCTTCTGATTGCAGCGGGTAGTTTTTGAAGGGATTTTTAGTAAGAATAATTTGTTGAAAAAACATTGAAACTATAGTGACTTTTTATCTCCTAAGCACTTTGGAGATGTTCCTTTAATTCGCACATCAACCCTAGCATTATTTTCATTTGATAATTGTGCTTAGAAGTGTAAGTTAATTCCTGCAGCACTGCAGAACTATTAGCAAGGACTCCAGGCAGTCTACAGGAAACCATGTACTTTCCTCTATGTTCTGCTGAAGACTGATGTTTCCTGGAGGCCTGATTGTTTATAGTACATTTTTCACATTACTTTCTCTTTTGACCTTAGAGATCATATTTATTTACCTCTTTCAGTTGCAGAAAAATATGTGAAATTTGAGGGGAGGAGAGTTTCTCATTTAATTAATGGAGCACCTGGACTGTAACCTTTGGCTTTTAACCATAGCTTAAAGGGTATTATCCAGCAGTTAAGACTAAAACATGTTACTGGAAAAAACAAGATTTCTGTAGTAGTTAATATAAGGTAATATAAAGAGCCCAATATGTTTTATTGTGTGCTAGAATAGTTTGTCAGAGTCTTTCACTTTATTAAGTTACTTAATATTGACTTTTAACTGTTAGAGCTTTAATTATGATGTAATATTAACTGACAACTTATTCAGAAGGTTCATGAGCTCCTGTTAATTTCATTTTTAATAAGAAACTTGTAAAGGGCCATTCTAAATTTTACAAGATGTTAGCAGATACCTCTTCCTGCAAATCAGTATCAGTCAGAATTGTTGAATTTTTAGGTACAAATGGAGTGCAGAGAGAATCGCCTTCATTCTTACTGCCTACAGCTTCTAAACATCAAGGAGTGTATGAAAATATGGGACTTGCCCTTGTGCTTAACATTTGGGCCTGCAACCTAATAGATATGAGATGCTCAGCAAATAATCTCTGAATAAAAGCATGGGGCAGGATATGGGGTATATAAAATATAGCTATAATGTAACATTGGGCAGTCAAATACATCTGGTTACAGTAGGACTTTACATGGAATAGAAAGGTTACTGGTATATGACAGGTCAGCCTCAGCCCTGTTGACATTTTGGGCCAGATACTACTTTGTTGTAGGATATTTGATAACATTCTTAGCCTGTAATTCCCCCCATCCAATTATGTTAACTGTCTCTAAATGTTGCCAAATGTCCCTCAAGGACAAGATCGCCTGTAGGTGAGAACCACTAGTGTAAGGGATATTTTTGAGGGAGTGGAGAGGTGGGAAGACTTCCATGGCATAGGAAGCAAAATGGGCCCTGGCTGGTGTAGCTCAGTGGATTGAGTACGGCCTGTGAACCAAAGGGTCGCTGGTTTGATTCCCAGTCAGGGCACATGCCTGGGTTTCAGGACATTGCAGGCCAGGTCCCCAGTAGGGTGCACACGAGAGGCAACCACACATTGATGTTTCTCTCCCTGTCTTTCTACTTCCCTTCCCCTCTGTCTAAATATAAATAAATAAAATTTTTTTAAAAAAAGCAGAATGGGGAAAGGTTAAATGCAGGTGCAGTCATCAGTAAAAAGCTATGTAGTTTGACATGGCATAAGGGAGGTGGTGTATAAAATGGGCCGATACGATTCTGGATACAGATATAGATGTCTATGCACATATAAGAATTGAAGTTTTATATGAAAGGCCGTAGGAACCTATCAAGCTGTTAGGAGTGACAGGATGAGCGCCTTGCATTTCAGGAAGATGAGACTGGCAGTTATGTCTGTGTAACCTGAATTACCAATAGAGGATATGATGAGAAGTCAGGGGACTACGAAAATAGTCCATGAGAGTTAATTAGACCAGAGAATTAATAGACCAGAGTGGTGGTAATGGAATCAGAGATGATTAGTGTTTAGTAGGAGAGTAGGATTAGTAGTGAACCACATGTGAGGAAGAAGAATAAAAGATGACTACACTTCTAAATCAGAGAGGGAGAATGGTTATGCCATTAAAGAAACTGAGATCACATAATGAGAAATGGGTTATAGAGGAATATGACAAGTTTCATTTTAAACAGTGTGATTATCTGTTTATACATCTTCAAAATTCCCATTCTAGCTGATGAAAGACTTAGTTAACTAGGGTTATAGGCCATTTTGAAATTCAGGGTTTTTTTTTTTTTTTCTGGATACCAGATTTCTAGAGAAACATTTCAGTTATAACTACCTTTTAGACATCTCTTTGGGGCCTATTATATGGCATGATGTTAGGTCCAGAAGAGACAAGAATGAAGAACAGAGTTTTGTCTACTACTAAGATGTTGTGACAGGTCTAGCAATATGAGTTTGTTCCATTCCCTGACTCACCCTTTCCTATTTCCTATTTAAGCACACAGTCCTGAGACAGGAGTAAACCAGTGAGTTGATTCCCTTGCCATCAGTGTTGTCATACAGGTATGGTAAATTTCTATGGAATACCAATGAAAAGCCATTTCTTCTGCCTGGGCGCTAAGGTTCCCTTTAGGTTGGACCTTGAAATCTGTCTGCAGAGGTAAACACTGTTTTCTAGGCAGAGAAAGGCAGCATAAACAAGTAGGGGTGACAATGCGTAGTTTATACTTAAGGTAGATGTGTAGATGCATTGTTTGTGCAATTACAAAATTCCAAGGCTCTTAAATTGTTAGAATTAGGGTCCCAGTAGACTTCATGCCAAAGTTATACTGCTCCACCCTTTTTCCTGGGTTCCAAAAATTACATGTGATCATCTAGGAATAACTGTAGTAGATTAGTGAGTGACGTGGGAGCCAGGATCAGTGCACAGACCAAGATTTGTTACTCTGCATGTGTTCGTAATGCACCTACTGATACATATCTTAAATTCATATTGTTCAAGTTGCCTAGGTATTATGATTTTTTTATACTAACTATGAGGTTCTAATGGACAGGAAATTTAAAAATTGATGCAAAGTTCTCTTTCATTAGTACAGTTCTCATACCTTTTCACTTTGGATCAGGGAGTGAGGGAGCAGAGCAGGATGGGGGAAGTAAGTAAATTTCAGTCTCTTCCTTGCTTACGGAATAAAATACATTTGAGACCCTTCACAATCTCAATCCAACTTTTCTAATTACCTGTCAAGAAATTACAAGGTCAAGAAAAATGAATAGTACATTGAAATATTTAAAACCAACAGATTTTTATTCGGAAAGGAAAATGCAAGACCCAGGAGGAGAGTGATAAATCTGGGATATGGGTTTGTGTTGGGCTTTATGCAGACACTGAATGTGGTCGAATGAACGTGTCTGGCCGTGTTCTTTAATTGCATAGGTCACTGAAAGGTGCATGCAGCAACTTTTCTTGTGAAGGCAGAATGCCTTTCATAAGCAGAGTATTACTGGGAAAGAGATCCTCTTCTAATTGAAGTTCTCTTGATATATTTGATAATGGCTAGCTTTAAATTCTAACCTGTCTTTAATGGTTTTTTAACTTTATCACACTTCCCTTAGAAAGTATAAAGTGAGAGAATAAGTTACCAATTTAAAATTACTCTCAAAATTAGCACAAGCTGAGGCTTTTAAGGAAATGATAAAGGTTGACTTGAAACCCTTACCCAACAATAATATAGCTTTGAATTTACTAGAATGAATGATCATAAGAATTCATACTACTGTTGATTTCCAACAAGTGTGGGAAAGTGTGCGATTTGGGGAGTTAACAAAATGCCTGCTAATTCCCGAATGTTTTCAAATCTTACAACCTTAGTAGTGAAATTGTTTTCTTTGGAAATCTTACTGTATGGTTCTGTAAGTTTAATTTTTTCATTACCACTAGGTAGAACTCTTACAATTGTAGTCCTTAGTACCCCGTTTTCAAAACATTCTTGAGCATTCCTAGCTTTTCTCACTTCTTAATGGGATAACTGACATGTCCTGTAGCTCTTTCCTTTCTGTTTTTTGTTAATCACGTTGAGTTTATTTCTACTCCATGCAGTGAAGGAGCAGAGACACCATGGGAGAACCATGAGGTGTCTCCTGTTTCCTTATCAGGCACATCACTTTATCCATGGTGGCCTTCAACTCAAGTCCAGCAACTGTGCAGCCACAAGCAAATGTCCCTGGACTTTCCTTCCCTTTCAGGCCCAGTGCTCTGGAGTCGCTCTTCTCAGAAAAGAGCTAATCATATCCAGGATTCCTATCGGAAGAGAAGCAGCTAATTTCTTGTAAATCTAATGGCAGAAACATTGATAGAGGATCACACCAATGTAGCTGCAAGCTCAGTTTTACCAGTAAATTCTCAATTCACAGGGGTGAATTCATCTGTCTCATCAGAGAATCTGTTGCATCTCACATCAGAACATTCAAACCTAACTTATTTGAGGGTGTATTTTAATAACAAAAATGCCAAGTCCCAGGGAAGGGAAGATGAGTCTTAAGCTTTAACTTCCATTTTGTAGGAAATGCTGTGAAATAACACCAATCCTGGTTTAAAGAAACCAATTAAGACATTTTGGGGAAAATTTGGGAAGTTGGAATTGGGTATTTGAAGGTATTAGGGAATTATTGTGAATCTTGTTAGGTGTGATGGTAGTAAATGAAGTAGAATGTCATTTTTTAAAATGCAAGCCAAAACAGAAGTGTTAATGCCTAACACTTAAACAAATATGAAAAAAATCACTTATTGAAACTAGGCAGTGAGTACGGGTGTTTGTGCCAGTTACCAAGTTTGTTGCCCCTCAACAACAGATCCCCCTTCACTCGACTGGCTTCCATGATCCGGAACCTGGACCTGCAAACACTGCTCCTTTGCCAGACGGCACCGTATTAAGCTTCATCAGCAGGTGGCGGTGGAGGACAGACAGTATGGTAGGAAGGGGCTTGTCATGTTTCCAATGTGCTTCCTCCTCTTGTTTCTGTGGCACAACTGCCAGAGTGCTCTTGGAAACAGGATTAATGGCTAATTTTAATGTTTCAACTTGGCTAGGCCACACTGTGCCCAGATGTTTAGTCAACACACTCCGGGTGTTTCTGTGAAGGTTTTTTTTTTTTTTAAATGAGATTAATGCTTAAACCAGTGAACACTGTAAAGCAAAATGCCCTCCATAATGAGATGGGCCTCATCCAACCCAAAGTCCTGAAAAAAGCAAAAACACTGGCCTCTCATGCGCAAAAAAGAATGCACCAGCCAACTGCTTTGGGACGAGAACCACTGCGTCAGCTCTGCTGGCTCTCCAGCCTGCTGACCCACACTGCAGATTGTGGACATGCTAACCCCCACAATCCAGTGGCCCAGTTCCCCACTGAGTCTTTCTCTTATACACACACATTCCACTGGTTCCATTTCTCTGGAGAACTCTGATGAGTGCAGACACAACTTTTGCTGACACCCTGGTGGAAGGCTTCTTGCTCATCCATCTCTTAGGGCTGGAGGGCTCTCTGCAAGGCCTGATCCACCTCCTGCAGACCCGCACTGGTTGGGGGCAGCCCAGAGACCTTTTCTGTCAGCCAGAGCTGTAGCCATGCCCTCTCCCCCTTGGGGGAAGGGTAGCCCCTTCCAAAGGTGTTCTTTCCTTGGATACTCTCTCAGTCCTAGTGCATTAGAGTTCTTCCCAATAGCTAATCCCATCATTTAAAAAATTGTATCAAAATTATCCCTGTTAAAATTAATGGTATGATTTCTGTTTCCTGACTAGACTTGATTACAGCATTTACTGTTATATTTCTACTATATTATGTTTGAAGTGTTTAATAATAGTTAAACCAAGTTTTGATCATTCAATATTTTACATAAAAAAATAATGACTTTCCTTTGTCTACTTTTAAGGAGGAGTCCAAAATATACAACCAGAGCCATGATTATACTGTAGGTATATTTTTTACTAATACATCATTGAGAGATGATTTATATAAACTGTCTTAAAATATGCTTACTTCCAACTGTGCTAACTCATGTTTTTCAAGCCAATACTGGTGATGATTTATAAACTGATTTGCTATAGCAGAGTTTCCATAAGTTGTAAAAGTCTTTAATAATAGTTTAAAGTTTTTGGGAAATAATTTCTATTAAAGATTCATAATCAGCATAGTCTTTCAATGACTGTACAAGTTCATCCAGTAGATATTCTCCTTGCATAAAAGTTTCAAGATCATGAAGTGACTTGTTTATTCTGTGATCTGTGACCCGGTTCTGTGGAAAATTATATGTTCTTATTTTTTCTGACCTTCCTTTACTTCCAACCTATATAGAAAAGATATGAGATACAGTTAGATCCAGGGCAACTAAACCTACAAATTTAACGTGACTGGAAATTAAGCTCCTGCTTTATAATTTGAAACACAATGTAAGAACTCAGTTTTAACGTGACTCCTCAGTAACGTGGGAACCCGACAGAGTAAAAAAGAACAGGGCTGCAAAGGCAGGCCGATTAGTGTCCAAGTCCGCTCTGCCACTTCAGCGCTCTACAGCTTCAGGCAATTTATCTGGACTCCGAACTGGAGTTTCCCCATCTGTGAATAGAGACAAGTGACACCTACTACCCAGTGATACTGGACATGGACCGCCTGGCACAGAGATGTTCAAGTGGTCACTAAATATATACAATCTCTGTGAATCAGTCATCCTCAGTGATGACAAAGTGATGAACTTCCCTTAATATGGTATTAATAAAAGGTCTCTGTAGTTAGTAAATAACAGGAAGAAAGTTCAGTTTGCTTTTCATCATTTTTCCATAATTTTCAGAATGGAGGCTGCCTACATCTTTTTAAAAAACATTAAAAGTCTGAGAAAAATGCCTTTGAATACAGAAAACAGTACAAGATTACTATAAAACAAGTATAGTCCTTGGTTGAGAATCTGACATTGGCACGATTGTAGCATATATAAAAACTGAGTTATTTAAAAACATGTTGTTTATCCTTTAGAAGTGTTTTTTCAATTCCATTTTACCTGAATCTTTCTAGCATTGTATCTTTTGTTTGTTTCTTCTTCCAGATACATGCTGTATAGCTTTGCACGCAACTTCTTCATGGCCATCTCTTTGTTTTTCAGCTGAGATCTCTCTTGCTGGCATTCGGAAACAACACCTGAACAGTGTCATGAGGATTACAGAATTTTAATTTAAAAATAGTCTTCCTTTATTAGCAAGGAATACTCCTTTACCTTATCTTTTTTCCTCTTCCTTTGTGAAACGACAAATAGGATTCTAATATAAAAGGACAACAAATAACTCTTACAGTTGTCAGAAAACTCCAAATTTAAGTTTGAACGACAGTACAAAGTATTTCCACCTTGAAGGCATACATACTAAATAAGTATTAATCATTTAATATGGATTACTTTTCCGTACCTCAACCAGCCACAGTTTTTAAAAACATAACTCAGAGCCCTGACTGCTGTAGCTCAGTGGGTTGAGTGTCATCCCACAAACGGAAAGTTTGCGGATCGGATATACGGCCAGGGCATGTGCCTAGATTGCCGGCCAGGTCCCCAGTTGGGGGCATACAAGAAGCAATGAGTCAATGTTTCTCTCTCTCTCCACCCCCCTCTCTAAAAATAAAATATGAAAAAAACAATCATCATCACAGAAACAATACAAAAAACACTAAAAAGTTAATCCTATTACCAGAGATAATCACTATTAATGTTTTTGAGGATTTTCATCCTTTTTTCTCACTCTAGTTTATGTATATTACATAAAGCATCATGTTAAAGTTGAACATGAACATGTCCTCATATTTAAGAGAACAAAAACACATCAATCCATCATTCCCATAAACCATTACTGACCAATGGGAATTATGCGTATTAGAGATAGGTCATTGCAAGAGACTGTTCTATCCTCTTCTGGATAACTCAGGTTTGCTATCCTTTGCTCTTTATCTCATATAAGTCACTGCAGTTCTACCTAACAGTATGAAAGCTTAGGAAATATTTACACAGCTCCATTGTCTAACCATCTAGAATCAGAACCCCTGGAGGTCTGTGGATGGACTTAATGGAAATAAAGCCCCTGAAATTACATGTAAAACTCTGCACATAAGCATGTTTCTGCTAGTAGGGCCAAGCTCTCATTTCCTCAAAGGAATCTTTGTCCTCCCTTCAAAGAAAAAGCCAAGAACTACTGATTTAGAGCATTTTCCGATAAAGAAGAACCCATGACAATGACTACCATGAGGCTTTTTTTAAATAGTGGTATCTACTATGCATAAATTTGAGAGAGCTACTCAGGACTAGCCATACTTTCTCTTCATATTCACTAACAGGAATTTCCTGTTTAGATACCTTCGCCTTCCTGGCTTTGCAACCACCCTGCAAAGTTTCAGCTAAGGATCCTAAATAAATCAAATATTTAACAACAGTCTTTAGTATATATTTCTCTGGAAACTGAGGCTCTATTTCAGTGGAATATTCATCAGGTCACTGAGAATTTGATTCCTTTCTTCAGTGTCTTATGTTGAGTAAATAGGTACATACCTGTTGGAAGATGGACTATTCGGACAGCACTGTCGGTGGTATTTACGTGCTGCCCCCCAGCTCCACTGGCTCGCTTAGTATCAATTCTCAATTCTTTCGGGTTGATCACTAGATTAATCTACACATAAGAGGGAAAGTTGGGATTTAATGATATTACATGTACGAACTGTTCAAAGGTAGGGAGTATTCATTAATAAGTACAAATTCATGTTGTGTATAGAATTTATGAGATTTAGAAGGTTTAATTTTAAGACTACGAAGTAGTTAGAAAGATACCATTTTTTTAAACTTTTCTTTTTGGAAGTGTAGCAGATAAAAATATACTACAAAAATGAAGTAGTAACTGTTGAAACAGGATTCTTGCTATTATAGATACTCTGAGAACCACTCAACACAGAGCAAAAAATTTGTTATAAGGGTAAACAGTCTTAAACCCTATTTTAAAGTAGGTTAATACTATCCTACAGAGATGGTCTCAATATAACTACCTGGAGCTTAGTGGCAGAGAGAAATTAATAAGTAGACACTGGATGATTAAATCATTTATA
>PVKM010015745.1:0-27569 GCA_004027735.1 Carollia perspicillata
GTTGGTTGGAGCGTTGTCCTGTAAACTGAAAGGTCGCAGGTCTGACTCCTGGTCAGGGCGCACGTCTAGGCTGCAGGTTCAGTCCCAGGTCAGGGCAGGTGTGAGAGGCAGCCTGTTGCTGCTTCCCTCCCTGTCTCTTTCCCTCCCTTCCCCCTCTCTGAAATCATTAAGCACGTCCTCAGGTGAGGATAAGAAAAAACTCTCACCTGGATAATCTGCTGATAAACAACCCTGTGACGCTTCAGATATTCTTCCTCTTGGTCTTGAATAAAAGATAGAACTTTGCTTTCCAACCAAAACCCAGTGTCTTCCAGAGCAGACAGGTACACTTTCCCTTCTGAGCAGAACTGTCCAACAAGAGAAAGGTGACTCAGTGAGGCAGTGGGTGCGACGCCAGGAAGGGGGTGGAGACGGACGCACCTTGTGCTGGAGGTGGATGCTCAGACGACAGTGCAGGCTGAAGGCTTGCAGAGCGGCTGCTTCGGTGAAGTGCTCAGCCTTCCTGCCAGGCGACTGCAGAATGGATTCCAGGTCCACCTGTAAGACAGAACACCCGCGGCCACATTCCCACTGACGGCCGGCTGCACAGCGGGGGGGAGGGAGGCCAAGCTGCAGGGGTGATTCGCAGCACAACAAAGCCTTCTGGGAGGTGCAGTCTCCCTTCCTCGGCCCCTGCAGACTCTACTCTCCCCGCTAAGGGACAAGAGAATCACTTTTCAGTTCTTGCTTAATAAACCTGAGGAACAGACAGACACGTTGAAGCTTTTGCCCCTGGGACAGACTCTGACCTGCCCTAGTGAGGGGCACAGACAGTCTCTCAGGACAGACCAGCCAGCTCGGAGAAAGGAGAGAACCCTCCAGCGTGGACTCCTGACCACGCACCTCACAGGAGCAGCCCAGTGTCTGGTTGTGGCTGCGTGGAGGGAGGATGCGTCCCTCCAGCGTGTCATAGAAGGAAACACCACTTGTGCCGGGGCTCTTCCTAGAAGCCACAGGCAGCCCTACTTCCTACACCTATTAGTCACCCGACTCTCATGTCCTCATCTGCAAATGGAGTGAGAAGACCAGATAGCTCTCCGTGCCTTTCCAGCTGGTAGAACTTCCACGATGAATATGAAAAATTCGGACCTCACTTTATCCCTCCCACTATCACACAAGGTCACAAGCCTTCAGGGTGTCTGTATCTGCTCTATCCAGTTACCTTTGATGTGTCAAGTGCTTTCAGAAGTTGGTTCAGCTTCTTCCGGGGAGCAGAGAGCAGGGACTCTCGGTTCTTCGGGTGGGTCAGCAAATACTCCACATAAACCAATGCCAGCTGGGGCTTTGCAGGGCGTGGGTCGTGGATCTGCACCTTCCGCTTAGACGCCGAGTGCGCCTGAGAGAAGGAACACAACAGACTGACACAGGTGTCCCAGGAAAGTGTCGGCTCTGACGCAGCCCCTCCCCCTAGAGGTGACATCAGCACACCTTTCTCTGGGGTGGTTCTTCTGGCAGCCAGTCGCAGACGAGTTCCAGAATGTGTCCCACTTGCCCCCAGGAGCAGAGACAGTCCAACAGAGTGGAGTAGCTCCTGTCCACGGCTCCTTCCTCCTGGTTTCTTAACGTGGAAATCACACTGCAGCTGAAAATGTCAAGCGCAGCAAGTCAGAGCCAACGTTTATTCCAACACGACCTCCCGCTTCCCTAAAAGGGGAGGAAGACAAAGAAGCTAAGAACAGAGGGCACATAAGTCCTTCCAGTCCCAGGACCGTCTCCACTGCTGGAACAAACTCCGCCCCCACCGTCCCTACGTGGCTGAAGTGCTCACACCACCTGCCGGGCCTGGAAGTGGTTGTGGAGCCCAAGCGTCAGCACGTTCCAGAGCGCAGTGCAAAGCCGACGCTGCGATGTGCGCGTGAACCCCGCTTTCACTCCCGGGTTCTCTCTGCCAGCCTCCAGAGCAAAGGCTCCTAACTGGGCGCACTGATGCTTGTTTAGCATCAAAACATCAACTCTGCCATCAGTACAAATAAAAATAAATCATTTTCCCCAAGCTAACAGCCAGCACTCTAGAGTAACACTGTCAAATAAAAAGTACAATGTGAGCCACAGAGCAGGCCCCCGTGTCACTTTAAATTTTGTAGTTGCCACATTGAAATGAAGAATAGGCCAGATTAATTCAATCACATCTTATTTAACCCAGTGCACCCACACTGTCACTTATGCTGTAATAAATAAACTACTGGTGAGGCATTTTACACTCGTGTCTCCCATGTCCACATGCATCCTGAACGCACAGCACATCTCGGCCCAGGCGGCCACGTTCCTGGGGTCAGCCACCCTGGCCGACGTGCCCAGGGGGCAGCAGCACCAGCAGTCTGGTGCCTCCGTGTGTCAGGCTGCACCAGGAGCCCAACCAAACGCCCAGAGACCTCTGGCCCCACGCAGCCTCCCCAGGGCCCCCACCTCACTGCTGTCCTGCACCGTGTACCTGAACGCTGGCACGGCTGAAGGTGGCATGAAGGACATCAGCATAAACAAAGGGGTCTTGCAGCGGTCATCCTGAAAGCATTAAAGGGAGACAAAGCAGAAGGGTTTTTAACCACTAGGATGCCCCAACAGCCTCCCATTTTCAAGGGGGCTTAGCAGGAACTACGTGAGTAAACCGACTGCACTCAGTGGGAACCCCGACACGTACAGGAGCGTGTTTGGTGACTGTTCTCCCCACACACACAGGCTAGTTCACTGCTCTGTGTGCCATACTGATTTGTGCCAATATTTATTAAGTGCCTACTGTATACCAGGTACCAAGCTAGACCCTGGGGCTACATCAGTAACCAGAACACACAGGACTTCATGCTGTCAAGGCTCTGGCTTCTGTTGTAAAAGCAACGCTGGTAAAAGGGAAAAAGTCATCTGCATGCCCTGGGAATCCTGAAGATAAAACTCAGGAGAATGAAACTCATCAAACACTTTTAAATAAAATAATCAGAGGACCTTTAGGAAGACAGGTTAGACTGACGGAAAATGTTGCAGGCATTGGAGTTGCCTCAACACCAAGTCCAATCAGACTCCACGAGCTCACAGGAGGAAGCGAGTTCCTTCCCCGCAAAACGGGCAAGGCCATAGCAAGAGCTGAGGGCGGCAAACCATGTCGGGCCCTCTGCAGCGCCCAGAACACCAAGTGCTGAGCACACTGCAGCCACACCACTGCTACCTGTATCACAACAGTAGAACACAATAAAAAATATCCCTGGTTCACTGGAGAAGGATGGATCCAATATAAAAACAAAACAAAACGCAATTTTCCTGAAAATATACTTGAAACAGAAACAGAAGCAACATCAAAACGTGATCTGCAAAACTGTGCACTCAGTTTAGGTGAACTCGCCCCTTCCGCTAACACAGAAAGAAAATCTCTTCTCCATGTTACAGGCGCAGACTGGCCGTTACCGCTGATCCTGCTCCGCAGACCGTGCATTCGCTGCAGGCGGCCGTGCTGCCCTCTGAGCTGCTGCAGGAAGGGAAGCTCTCTGGCCAGAATCACTGGGCATTCAGGGAATGAGCCGACCGCCTCCCTCGGGTTCCCAGGTACCCCCGCCACTCTGCTCTGTCATCTCATCCAGTGTCTTGAGGGCACCTGAGCTTGGCTCCTGAGGTTCTTGAGACCACACTGGCTTCTCAGTCCCATGGGATTATTTGTGCTTCAAACACACCAGAAACTTTGGCAGCCTATGTTATTTACTTTCCCAGACGGGACAGTTTGCATTTCAGAGGAAGAATGAAGCTCAGAGGCGTGTCAGGAACAGAAGCACAACTCGCAGAAGAGCTGAGAGTAAATTTTCCACGAGAACGTAGTTCCTGAGACCTGTGGTCTTGCCTCATTTAGGCTATGTTCTCTTTACACCTGGGAATAATTTGCACTTTTGACTACTTGTTTTTGAAATATAAATTTCCTTCAGAAGTAAAGGAATGAGAAGACTCCCTTCATCCAAGCAGAAGCTGTTGCTACATCCATGGTTCTCTCTGCCCGGAGGGCAGACACAACCCAAATACTCCAGAGACACACTTGCTCAGTGTGGCACCAAATGCCGGAGCAGGCCCACACAGCTTCGGTGCTACTGCATCTTCGTGCTCACACGCTCCCCTTTCTCAGTTCCCAGCAGAGCAAACTGGATTCTAAAACAGTGTCACAGGCCTTCAGAGAGAGACAGAAAAACCGGGAGCTTGCCCTCAATGTTCCTGGGGTTGCTGGGGACATGACACTGAAAGGCACGTGGCCTCTGCCCTGAAGAAGGCTAGAGGCCAACCTCCCCCACAGAAAAGAGCTGGCTTGGCCCCTCCTTTTACAGAGGAGGCTGGCGTGTTGGGCGCCTCTGCTAACTCTGCTCCGGTGTCAGACCAACCCGCCTGCTTCAAGATGTGCAGTCTTACCTGAAACACTTTCAGATACTCGGGCAGCACACAGGCAAACTTGTCGACGGTGTAGAGTCTGGCCTCCTTGTTCTTCTCCAGGCTCCTGTGAATGCTCTTCCAGAGAATCACAACAATCTCTAACAAACCCGACATGGATGCAGCGTCGCTGACTGACAGGGTTTTGTCCAGAACCTGAGGTACGAGTGATGTCATTGTGAAAGAATCAAACCGTAACAACTGTTATGACAGCAGTGCCACATTTAAGAGCACTTCTCAGAGCTCCAGACCTGAATCAGAAAAGTGAAGAGTATCAAGGCTGTTCTCACGTCGGTCCATTCTGTATTTGACAACCTCTAGAAAGTAAATCCATTTTAATTTATTTTAAATGTTTTATTGATTATGCTGTTACAGTTGTCCCCCCCCTTCATTCCCCTCCACTCCGCACTCCCCCCTTAGTTCACGTCCGTGGGTCATACATGGAAGTTCTCTGGCTTCTCCATCTCCTACACTGTTCTTAACCTCCCCCTATCTTCTACCTGCCACTTACACTACTTACTCCCTGTACCTTTCCCCCCTCTCCCCATTGATAACCTCCATGTGATCCCCATTTCTGTGATTCTGTTCTGTTCCAGTTGTTCACTTCGTTTGTTTTTGTTTTAGGTTCGGTTGTTAATAACTGTGAGTTTGTTGTCATTTTACTATTCATAGTTTTTACCTTCTTTTTCTTAGATAAGTCCCTTTAACATTTCATACAATAAGGGCTGGGTGATGATTAACTCCCTGAACTTGATCTTATCTGGGAAGCACTTTATCTGCCCTTCCATTCTAAGTGAGAGCTTTGCTGAATAGAGCAGTCTTGGATGTAGGTCCTTGCCTTTACTGACTTGGAATACTTCTTTCCAGCCCCTTCTTGCCTGTAAGGTCTCTTTTGAGAAATCAGCTGCCAGTCTGATGGGAACTCCTTTGTAGGTAACTCTCTCCTTTTCTCTTGCTGCTTTTAAGATTCTCTCCCTATCTTTCATCTTGGCTAATGTACTTATGATGTGCCTTGGTGTGTTCCTCCTTGGGTCCAACTTCTTTGGGACTCTCTTGAACTTCTTGGACTTCCTGGAAGTCTATTTCCTTTGCCAGATTGGGAAAGTTCTCCTTCATGATTTGTTCAAATAAGTTTTCAGTTTCTTGGTCTTCCTCTTCTCCTTCTGGGACCCCTATGATTCCGATGTTAGAATGTTTAAAGCTGCCCTGGAGGTTCCTAAGCCTCTCCTCATTTTTTTGAATTCTTATTTCTTCATTCTGTTCTGGTTGGATGTTTCTTTCTTCCTTCTGGTCCACACTGTTGATTTGAGTCCTGGTTTCTTTCCGGTGACTGTTGGTTCTCTGTACATCTTCACTTTTTTCATCTAATTTGTGACCATATTCAACCAATTCTGTGAGCATCCTGATTATCAGTGTTTTGAACCGTGATTCTGATAGGCTAGCTGTCTCCTCATCACTTCGTTGTATTTTTAGAGCTTTGATCTGTTCATTTGGGTCATTTTTTTTTTGGTCTCAGTGTGCCTGTTACATAGTAAGAGGCGGAGCCTTAGGTGTCCACCAGCATGGGGCAACCCACGTCTCTGTGTTGTGACGCTGTGTGTGGGGAGAGGTCCAGGAGGGAACAATGCTGCTCACTCTCTGCCAGTTTTCAATCACTTCTCCCGCTACCCACAAGTAAATTGGGCTCTTCTGGTGCTGATTCCTGGGTGGGTGGGCTTGTGTACATTCTAGTACCCTATGGGTCTCTCCAACCAACTCTCCTGTGAGGCTAGAAGTTTCTCCTGCCGCTGCCTCAACCTCCACAGGTGTTTTCAGTCAGAGGCTTGGAGACTATTTTCCGAGCTGGAACCCCAGGTTGCATGGTCTGTCTTGCTCCCCAGTTGTTCCTCCCAGTTTATCTGCATGTAAATGTGGGACTGCCCAGTCCACAATCAGCCGCCTTGCTGGGTCCGCCAGCCACGGCCTTGCCCTAAGTCCTATCCCCGCTTGGCTGCCCATCTCTGCCCCTCCCACTGGTCTGGATGAGTGTTTCTTCTTTAACTCCTTGCTTGTCTGACTTCCTTCCATACAGTTCAATTTTCTGTCAGTTCTGGTTGTTTTTTGTTTTTAAATTTGTCGTTGTCCTTCTTATGGTTGTGGGAGGAGGCACAGTATGTCTACCCATGCCTCCATCTTGGCCAGAAGTTGGTAAATCCATTTTTGAAAGCCCACCCAAGGAATAATACATCCTAAATCAATCCCATATCTTTTGTTTTTTTTAAAGATTTATTTATTTACTTCTAGACAGAGGGGAGGGGAGGGAGAGAAACACTGACCAGTTGCCTCTTGTTTCTGATCCAACTGAGGACCAAACCCACAACCCAGGCATCTGCCCTGACCAGGAACTGAACCCGTGACCCTCCACTTTGCCAGACGACACCCAACCCTATCGGTCAGGGCCCTATATCCCTTCAATAAACACTTTATATGAATTTAAAACTCTAAAGATCAAAACGCTTAAGTTATTGCCATCATCCAGGGACACAGCACACTAGTTAGTGAAAGGTGTGCTTTTCCTTTTCCCTTATCTCCTGACTGCTGCAGGGTGCCGCTTCCCGCCACGGGGCTCACTGTGAACAGAATGGATGCAGGGGGTGGCGACGAACCTTGATTCACTCAGTGCCGTCACTACTGAAACTCAGTGACCAGACGCCTGTTCCCCAGGCCAGCAGGGGCAGCGCCAGACTCTGGTGTGATGACTGGTAACAACCAACCCGACTCATCAAGGGCTTCCTTGGACCGCTTTAAAAACAATACGCCCGCTCTCGCTGTCCAGCGCGTGCTGACCGTCTCACTGTGCGCGGCCGGCCCCACAAGGCTCTCCGACAAATGCCCCTTCTGCCGTCACTGCCAGCTGCACACACACGTGCCCGCACCCAGACACGCAGACAGAGCCCTGTGGTGACCGCAGCGGATGGTCGGAGAGCCTGCGAGGAGCTGGCACCATGTCCTGAGAGCGGATCAGCTCATGTGCTACCTGCTCAAACGTGACGGAAACTAAACTCGATTACTGTGCGCACAGAAAACACCAAGTAGTTTCCATACGGTTTCATTTTTCAACGGGCACTTAACACTGTGAATGAGGTATGGCCAGTCAAATTTAAGAAGCAATGAAACTACCAAAGTCTGACTGTAAGAATACAAATGACAGACTAACAAAATTTCATTCTGCATTTAATTTTCCTTTTTACTGCTCTGATATTTAGCACAACAGCCTTACCGTGAGAGTCTCACAGAAAGCCATCACTTCCTACAAAAATGTGCCAAGTGCCTAAGTGAGTCCCCATTCAAGAGGAAGTCAACCTTACATTTTAGCTGAAACATCTTTGATTTTCTGTAGATAGCAATGGAAAACAGTAAAAGAACACTTCAAAAACTTTTGCCTTAAGCCTTATATTCTTAGAATGACAATATCTGTATGACAAACTGTGTTTCTTTTCTAGCATAGCTCATACTGAAACATTATTTCAAAATAATAATGTCTTTTCTAAACGACCTAAACTGTAATAAAATGCAAGCTTTCTCAGTGACATCTAGGTTTGTAACAATGAGACTGGAGGACTCCCTCCCATATTGAAGAACGGAGCAGTCTCAACCGTGACCTCGCAGGTTACGCTCCCGCTCTTTCGCAGAGCCATCTGCACCGTCAGCACGAGTCCAGCCAGGACCGGCCCAGACGCTCGCTCTGCAGCAGACGTCTGCACCTCACCCCTTGCTGTGCCCACCGCAGGTGCTGCAGCCCCCTCGCCCTGCGGGCATCTTCGGCTGCGGCTTCTAAAGCTGCATCTGCAGCACTGGGACTGCTTTCCTAAAGAACCCTGCCCGCCCAGCCCGCACGTGGAGAGAAAAGCCCCGAGAGGAATCCAAATCCTACCAGCACTGAAAGCAGGGCCAGTCCCGGATGCTCTTGGCTGAGGGCTCCCCAATTCCGGGCTCAAAAGGCCCATGAACTGATGTGTCTGTACTCAGGGTCCACGTTCGGATGAAATGCAGAGCCACTGTATGCTCTCCTCTCTTTCTGCCCCACATCTGTGATCCTGACTGGGACAGAGTACAGGCTGGAGGGGAGGCAGCTGCACAAGGCATGAGTCCGAGGGCATGCGTGTGAGCAGCACTCCCCTCCTGACACACAGCTTGAGAGGCTGAGACCAGTGAACACGCAAAGCCACACACGAGCCCTACGCAACCAGTCAGCCTGGGTTAGAGGTGGTGGACACAGGGCGGGAGCAAGGCCAGAGGGACTGGTGCCAGGGCTTCCCCAGGGCCAGCACACAGGGCTGCAGTTCAGCTAGAGTGGAAACGGTCTTTGGTGCCTTCCTTCTCAAGGCCAGTTTCCTAACCTAGTTCAGCACCACAGAGCTACCCCTAGATTTTACTTCCAATGTACGTAAGCACACAAGTCTGAATACAAGCTCAAGACAGCGCCTGCGAGTAGTAATTCTGTCTAAGCCTTAAATGCTCTCTTCATGTGCTCTGACTGGTCACTTTGGATTCCGAAGAAACAGCAGCCCAGCAGTGCCTTTGATAAATTACTTCCTAAATGAGAATTCCAAACGAACCTCAGTCCCAGAAATTCAACTCAAAGATGTTTTTCCAGCAGTGGTTAAGAGTGCCACCACCTAACTAAAATATAGTAATGCCTAGAATCCAATCCAGGTACGCCGCTCCCAGGTAGAATTATAATAAACAGAGAAATTTAAAGCAAAGAAAATTCGGGACATGGTGTTACCAATAATAAACTTGTTCTGTATTAAACCCTACCCAAACTCCACAACGAACTACAAAGGATATGTAACAATTATTTATGATCCTCTAAAATAATCAGTTCAAGTGTCAACACTAAAGGAATAAATAGAAAAAAAAGCATCCCTCTGTTGGGGTAGGGGAGAATTCCCCCACTTCCCTTACGTTCTTAAGGCTGGACTAACAATAAGTTGATCTAAAGCCAGAGAAACAGGAGAAAGACAAACTTAATGTGTGTGCATAAACGAGTCCCTCCGAGTCTGGGTGTTAATTAATGAGAAACAAAGTCTGGGCTTGGGCGGTAAATTGGTAAAGGGGTAACCTAGTTTATTTGTGGCTTTCGGCCCTGGATTCCTCAACTCTAGCCACAGTGGGGCCTCTGGGGCAGCCTGCCCCGGGCCCCGACTCTCGCGTCTGGGGTCACGGACTGGAGGGGAGAGTGGCCCGGGGCCCCCTGCAGGGCGCCCTACTTACACTCACGTTCTCCTTCTCCCGCTCCTCGTCCTCCTCCCGGCACTCTCGGATGGCCTTTTGGATGCAGGCGTTTAAGCAATGGCGAATCACGTGTATCAGCTTTGCTAAATGGTTAAGATAATCAATAATTAATTTAAATGTTTCTTCAACAAAATTACCTTTTAACAGTAAAGTTATAATCCCAAATAATTACAAGTATCACTGAAGGGAAGTCATTAGCCATGCATCACAGCAAGGAGCCCTGAAGTGACCCCCAGCGAGCACGTGCACCGTGAGCCAGGCTCCGTGGAGAGCACGGAGGGAGGGGGGAGTGCGTGTAGGAAGTACCGATGTTGGTGCAGGCGGTGTGCTCGTGGGCGTGCTGGTAGAACCTCCTGGCGGCAGCGTGGTTCATCTGCAGCAGTGTGACGCAGCGCTCACACCACACCTCCTCCGGCTGGTTCACAGGCAGGAAAGAGTTAAAGATGAGGCTCACCAGGCGCCGACATACAGGCCGGGAATCTGATTCCAGACGAACCAAAATATGCTCCATGGGGCATATCTTCCAAAACTGTGGAAAGCATGTGTGCGAGAGAACCCATCACTTGTTTGTGTAATCTTGAAAATATTTTAAGCAAAATTTCCACAACATAATAAAAAAAGCAACTAGCTTTTATATTCCAAAAAACCCATGTGGCAGTTACAAGAGAGCATCAGGGTATGAAGTCCAGCACAGGGACAGAGTCAGCAGCAGTGCGACAGCTACGGACGGCACGAGGCTGACTGGGCTGACTGCTTCATGAGCCAGTGTCCAACCCCTGTGCTGTACCCCGAACCAATGCAACACTGTATTCAGCTGTACTTAAAGAATTAAAAAAAATTTAATGGAGCTGTTTAATCTTGAAAACAATTTCAAACGACTATAGGATCTGTGATACCTCTTTGGAGAATTTCAATGAATAAATCCAAATTTTAAAAAGCAGTGACAAATAAGGTGCCTGGGTACAAGGCTGTGGGGAGGGTTAATTATAATCAATGCTATGACTGATGCATAGTTAATTCAATGATGGCTATGATTATCAGTCTCATCATTTAAAATTTCTTAAAACACCCCGGCTAGTGTGTCTCAGTGGATTGAGTGCCAGCCTATGAACCAAAAGCTCGCTGGTTCAATTTCCAGTCACAGCACATGCCCAGGTTGTGGGCCAGGTCCCCAGTTGGAGGGGTGCGAGAGGCAACCAATCAGGGTATCTCTCACACATAGATGTTTCTCTCCCTCTCTTTCTCCCTCCCTTCCCCTCTCTCCAAAAATAAATAAATAACATCTTTAAAAAAACTTAAGTGGATAGCCCATTTCCTACCTGGGAGATACACCCAGGGCTACCAGACCATTGGCCATGGGTCTGTGAAGGCCCCTCTCACAAGGCACCCCACCCCCAGCACCAGCCTGCCCCAGGACCCCCGGCCTCCTCCGGCCCAGCCCTGCTTCCAGCTGCTGCCAGATAACAAAGATCAGAGGGAACCACTGCCCTCGGCTCACAGGCATCAGAGCAGTCTGCTCCCACAGAGAATGGCCAAACTTCTAAGCAGGAAATTCAAGACAAGAGCAAGTATCATAGAATAATAGACAGAAAGTAGATTCTCATGGCGAAATGCTCAAATCCAAACTCCAGCACTTATCATCTGGCAATCCTACGCAAATACTCACACTTGAAATAGTTTCTCACATGTGTGCGGGGGTGCCATCGCCGGTACATCCGTTCTCAAGGACCTGACCCTAACGATCACCCCAGCGTCCCAGAATTTTCAATAACACTCTGGATCCCTGCCACCTCCCAGACCTCACCTCCACTCCTGGGCCTTTGACTGTCAACCTGGGTCAATCCTCCCGCCCAGGGCCTTGCAGAATGAGACAGGCTCCAGCCCCTCTGAGCTCAGCCCTGTGTATCTCACAAGGGAAGTCAAGAGAAGGGGTAACTCTCGTTCCTCCAATGCTGGCTGCAGGAGATCCCAACTCTGTGAATATATCTACCAGTACCCCAAGCAGGACTGCAAACTGGCTGTCATTCTGACCTGGTGGACAATCAGCCAGCCACTCATTCCTGTTAGCTGCCTCTCCACAGGCCCATCAACCTCCGACCTTGATTTTCAAGACCCAGTGTGTGTGCCCATCATGACCTTTGCAGACAGCTCACCGATGAACCACTCAATGTCCTGCCTGCCGCTGCAGAGTTAAGGTCAAGCTGAAAGAAGCACCTCGTTAAGTGAAAAACCCAAATTGTGGGTCATAGGCCTGCTGTCTGTCTTACTGACTCTTCTGTCTCTTGAGGAGACCCCTTAATATAGTGAAAACTACTGCCCTCTCCATGCCCTCACCAGGCATCACCTCCATAATCCTGTGCAAACTGATTTCCAGTTCAAACAACACAAAACCAAGAGCTTCCCTTTCAGATTCAGAATTGTAGTTTTAATAGGCTGTCAGAACAAATTCAATCAAAACTGCAGCCAGCTTTCTTGTTGAAACTGACAGTCATTCTAAAATGCATGTGGAAACGCAAAGGACCCAGGCAGCCGAAGGCTCTGAGAAGAGGCTGGGGCTGCAGCGTGCAGGCCTGCGGCCTGGCCCGGGACGGTGGGCAGGTGAGCCAGACAGAACCAGCCCAGAAACAGACCACACCGCCACACGATCAGCAACAAAAGTACCAAGGTAGCAGGATTGGGGATGATAAGGATATTCTACGTAGGTCACACAAAATATACTTTTTTTAAACAAAAATATTCACAGTTCCAAATTCGAAAAACATGAAACAATCCACACCCGGTGCAGCGATAAGGCCTCCCCAAGACCCACCCCAGACACCTGACCTGGGGGTCAGTCACCCAGGTGACTGTCACTGACGCCCTGACGACTGCGGGGCGTGTGTGAGGTGCACCTGGGCACATACACGCTGTGTGGGCCCCGCTTCACACTGCTGGCACCTGCACTCGCTTTCACTCTTCCACCTCAGAGGCATTCCCCAGTCACACGGCATCAGTTCACCGCACAAAGGCGCCCCGGGCCCCGCGGCCGACCTCACACCGAGGGGCCCGCAAGCTTGAGCGCACATCCTGGTCCAGAAGCACCTCTCTGAAGGGGAATTCCAGAGGGCCAGTGTAAGGAGAGCCGTTCACCCCACCTTCGCAGCCCTCACGGCTTTGACCTTCAGCAGCAGCTCCACGAAGGCCACGCGCACCTTCTCCGAGTTGTCGTGGAGGCTGTACTTCAGGGCCGGCAGGAGCTGCTCCAGCAGCGGGTGGCTTAGCTTGTTGTCCAGGATTATGGGCAGACACTGCAAGAGAAGAGAACGGCAAGGCTTCAGGAGGAGGACAGACACTTAAAAAGCTCTGGTGAGAAACCGCCCAGCTCCATCTGTGCCGGCGCTGCTGGTGAAGCAGGTAGGCGCACCTGCAGAACAGAGCGCGTCTCGGAATGGTCTCATACAAAAACACGCTTCTCACGAGTTCCTGCGGTTTCAGGGCCTGACCAGCTTCACCCACTATTTCACTCAGTGAGACGAGAGCAGCGATAAAATAACACCCAGAGTGGAAAGAAACACAGAACCGCTGCTGCTGCAGTGGGCCCCAAAGCCAGCAGTGTCCGGAGAGAAGGCCCCAGGAGCCCCCTGTGCTCTCCGCATCTCCCGACTCCTCCCTCCATGAGAACTGGGGGGGCGGCCCGTCTGCCTGACCCGCACCCGAGGCTGCACCCACATTCGCCGGACAGGCAGCCGAGTGACCCGTCCAAGCTCAGGCCACGCACCAACTCATTGGAAGAATGATACGCCCTACCGCCTTCTCTTTCCAGTTATTAGGAAAGAGGATGTTTTATTTTTAACAGATACCTGTATTTTAAAGCTCAAACATATAAATATTTACAAATGAGATGATACAATGTCTGGGATTTGCTTCCAAGTAACTGTGGGAGACGAAGGAGGGGCTACAGGTGAAGTCAGAATGGACATGTCCTGCTAACCATGGACGCTGGACGAGGGGAGGAGGAGAGCTTCGTAGGGTCTTATGAAAAGTATATACAGTACATCAAGAAAGTCAATTTTAATGTATGATGACCTCAGAAAATTTTGGTACATACGGCTCCTATTCCAAAATGATGTGCCCATTCCACACACACCCACTAAAGACTATTTCAAGTAGTAATTTTTGTAGAAAACACTGTTTAAAAAAGATTTACTTACTTTTAGAGAGGGGAAGGGAAGGAGAAAGAGAGGGAGAGAAACATCAATGTGCAAGAGAAACATGGACCGGTTGCCCCCTGGTCTGCAGCCCAAGAACGTGCCCTGACCAGGAATTGAACCAGCGACCCTTCGCTTTGCGGGACGATGCCCAACCCACTGAGCCACACTGGCCAGGGCTGCAGGAAGTACTTTTAATTCCGTTTGTACAGCCTTGGTTCATACAACAAAAATGTCAATAGTGCTACATCTATATACGATTATGAGTGATTTTTAAGTTTTTTCCCCTATATTTTCTAAGTGTTCTACAATAATCACTGCTCATATAACTTAAAATCTTACCTTAAAGACAGAACAGCGTACATCAGCTGAGCTTGTATCAAACGCCAGTTCCCCGGTTACTTTCTTGAGGAGATCGATAAGAATGGTCGGAGGCATCATTTCCCAGTATTTGGAAGTTATTTTACAAACACCAAGTATCCCTGCGGAACGGACCATCGGATAAGGATCTTCTAAAAGGCTCTATAAGTAGGAAAGGGAAAAAGGCTTAAATTAAACAGCTTAAATTAGTTCGCTTTGCATCAGTATTTGCTTTACACATCGGCACTCTGGACGTCCACCACCTGCCAGACACCTCACACTGCAGAAACACGGGGCACGCGCAGGCTCATGACCTCTGACCACACACCATGCCCGCAGTTGAGTGCTGCGAGGGGACATCCAAAACACGTGGAGGCTGAGTCCCCAACCCTGCCCATGGCACCTGGCCGACAGCAGGGCCTCCGAGGCTAGCTCTACCACTGTCTGGGGGACTGTGCGGAGAAGCTCTATTGTGAAAGATCCTCAACACCCCATGAAGTAGATGTCGCACCCTAATGTCCTGACGTCTCATTTGAAAAATCAGGCATCTGCAGACACGCCTGCATGAGGTAACGTCTCAGGCTTGCCTTAGCCCAGGCTTTGTTCGTGCATAGGGCCCACTTCACGGTGGGCAGCACCACTCTCTTCAAATTCACAGGTGAAGAGTCAGAGGAGCGACTTGCCCTAAGTTACACGGCTGTGAAGTGAGAGGTGGGGTCAAACCTGGGGGTGTCTGAACCTCTGTTACCACTGCCTCTGCTGGGGAGGTGAGAATGCACATAGAACGTACATGAAGTAATGCCTAGACGTTCCAAAGGACATGATGAAGGGAAGAGAAAGGACACTACGGGCCCACAGTGTCACATAAGGCACTGGGGAGAGAACGAATTTCCCTGAAAAATGTCAACATCTAAAAACCTCTGGCAAGTTTCGGGTGGCAGGGCAGACAGAGCTGAAGTTACAAGGAGCTCAACTACATGAGTACGTACATAGAGTTCTTCAAATTGCTTCTGAATTTCACTGTCCATTTCGATAGCACTGAAGTTTGGATCCCTAATAGGGAATGCTTCAACGAACAGCAGCGCAGCATTTGAGCGCACTTCGGAGTTTCTGGCCTGGAACAGTGAAAGGAGGTGGTTTCAGGACGCAGAGAGACGACATCTGAGGACGTCTGTGTAGAGTCCTGGAGCAGAACCCCTGGCACCTCAGCACAGACTCACCCACAAGTAAAGACAATGGCAACGTTCAGACAAACGACACAGTGAAGCCTTCCTTAGCTTTAGCCAAACTCAGTTCAGCATCAACAGACAGAAAAAGACCGTTTACTTGTTCCGATCCCACCTTGCATCATTAAGGCACAGTGACCCCCTCCCCAGTCACAGCAGGAGGTGTTGAGGGACCGGAACCCCCAGCCCAGCTCTGCAGACCCCACCCCCTCTGCTGGTTACTGAGCACGACCACTCCCCTCCGGGCAGTCAGCACTACACCAACTCAGACTCCCAGTTTAATGGGCCTGAGAAATGCTTTTACTGAAATAATAAAGCATCCATCCCCAAACTTCACGAAGCTCCCAGCCCCCAGCCCTCTCTCTACTGCCACATCGCAATTCGGAAGCAGGGGATCTGGACTCCCACGAGACGCCAGCAGGTCTGCACACAAGAGGCCACCGAGCATGTGCACCTTCAACCCCCTCCACAGGAGGGGCTTGTACAGCCGGTAGAGCATCTCCTCCACCCCCTGCCGAACTCTCTTCTGTTGGTGAAAATAACTCAGCACCTAGAACCAAGAGAGAAGAAAACAAAGGTAACGGTGCTTTGTAAGCGAGCACCTAAGATCCCGTTGGGAAAACCCAGCAGAGTGTGGGCTCTCTCCACCATGACAGGCACCCCAGTATGACAGCTCTTCCCCGGGGACGACGAGGCCGCGGTGCAGACAGCACCCGCATGGCGGAGGGCGTGGAGGGAGCTGAGGGCACGCGTGGAGGTCAGCGTCCTCATCATCTTCAGGGTGGACTGGGAAAGGAGTCAGGCCAGGTGGCTACCACAGCCCGTCCTGGCTCTGAGATGAGCTGGGCACGCCTCTGCTTGGGTCTCGGTGCGACAGCGGACACCCGAACAAGGCCCACTCCGGGCCTCCCAGGCAGCGCCACTGCTCCTCGGCCCTCCCCAGCTGGGGCTGAACTCAGGCCCAAGTGCCCCCCAAGCTGTGGGCCGGCCAGGAACGGAAGGCTCTCCTCCTCCTGTTCTGCTCTGTTCCCTTCTCTTCCAGCCGGAATCTTCCTGCCACTCTCCACAGACTCTTGTCCCCAACAACAATCAAGTCTGCCTCACTCCCTGAATTCACAACTCTAGGGACTAAGATTACATCAGTAAAAAGAGGAAAATAAAGAGAGTAAACAGGCTATAAAACAACAGCCTACACTTAAAGTGAACTCAAATCAACTTGACTCTAAAAGCACTACAGTCTGAGGATGTTTTTCTGACTGTTCACCTTTATTTAGGAGTTTTTCCTGACTGTGATAAGTGACATGAGTCTACAGCTTGTTTTTTGTGTACCATATTATCAAGTTTTGGCATCAGGATGTACTTGCTTCACAAAACCATTTTTTCTTCACGAGGACACTTTCTCACTGCTTCTTGGGGAGCGGAAGGGAGAGAGGAACAGCGAGTGGCTGCCTCCCATTTGCTTCCAGACTGGGGTTCAGACCCGCAAGTGCCCTGACGGGAACTGACACCTCAACCTTTCGGTTACAGGACGATGTTCCCAAACCTGAGCCAAATGTCCAGGACCATAGAAACATTTTTGAATAGCTTTATTGCTACAATTCACACGAAAAAGCCACTCTTGTCAAGTGCACAATTAACGAGGTTCCAGTGGACCCACAGAATTGGGCGACCATCACTGTCACCTAGTTTAGAAGATCTTCACCGACAATATGGGGATGTTTACTTTCAAATGACTTTGAAGCATTTCCTGAAGCTTCTTTCAATATATCAATAAAATAATTTATCATATAAATATAATGTTTATCCAAAAAAGGATGTGAGGAAAAAACTATGTGTTATAAGCAGCAAGAACAGTTACTTAAGAGTCCAGGAATACATTTCATTTGAAAGTACGATTCAATATTCTTCCTTTTCATTCTGTGCAGTTTTCCATAAATTTACCAAACAGTGAAGTCCACGCTTACACTATCTTGGTGACTCAGACACCGCCGCCGAATTCTGAGGCGGGCAGGAAAAGAAAGTGCCTAGCCATTCGGCAGCAAGAGTGGCGCGCCCATGTTGCCGCCCTGTGGTTGAGCACGATGCTGCTCCTCAGGACCAAACTGAACCTGCGACACCAAAGCACACGCGTGACCTGCCGCTTCAGGAAGCCAGCCTGGGGTGGGGGAGGGGAGGGGTCCTCACCTCTGCACTCCTTATCTTTGGATAACTCAAACTGAATCATCAGTCACGCAAAGAAATGTTTTCTTATCCACTGAAACTTTATACAGTTAGTGTATTTACATTATACAAATAATTACAATTTCACTCTTCAAAAAAGTAAAGAGGTAGCCTTTGCCACTGGGCTGCCCAAAGTAACAGTCCCCCCCGCCAGAGTCCCGGGGTCAGCAGACACCTGCAGCGGACACGGGCACTGACCCCCCGGCCTTCTTTAGTCAGACGGCTGACAGTGTACGGATGGAATTCAGATCTGAGGTCTGAAATGACCTTTCAAAAACAAAATCTTACCCGGAGAAACAAATAAAACGTTATTCCATTTGATTTGCAGAATACTGAACTGGAAATTTAATGTATGAAAGTAAATAATAAAAATAATCTCAACTATCATCTTTTTTCACAAAAGTGGCAGTGGCAGTTAGAAAGTGATGAGTCTGGACATGTTCACGTCACAGAAGCTAATTAAGGTGGTTTAACTTCAGTTCTGATGTTGGAACAGTATCCCTCTGCTTCCCTAATTAGAGCTTTGGCAGCAGGATACAACTGCCAGGCACCAACTTCAGGATTCTGAGAATCCGTACAACTGATGCCCACGAAGGCTTAACCTCACTTGTACACTGAACAAAAACCAATGACTTAAAAAGGAGAAAGACAAGACGCAACGTGAAGAGGGCACCGTGAGTACTGAGGGCTCGGCTCACCTCACGCACTTTGCTGTGCACCGGCGACCTCCGCGGCAGGTGGATCCCATGGTACATGAGGTCCTGGATGCAATCGCTTTCGATCGTCTGCAAGAACAGGCACGATGCAGTAGCACTTGGAGCGTGTGCCTCCCACGGGCAGAGCAGCAGTCTGAGCACGAAGGAGTCTGATCTGTTCATCTTCCATCTCCTGCCACAGGAGCCTCTGAGTCTTAAGTGTACACCTCTCTAACTCTCACCAGACAGAACACTTGGCCTCCTCTACCTTATTTGATGGGATACTCATTTGTGAGAAATGGCAGTTTAGGACAGCAGGGCTCAGAGACGGAATGAGGCTGGGCCCCCTTGTTTGACAACCTCGGAGCCTCCTGGAACTACACTGACCTATCTCGAAGGTGGGGTCCAGGACTCCAAACCGACTGCAACAAGGTCTTTTGGGGCTGCCGCAGACAGGCAGAGGCGTGCAGGGCGTGGTGTGGGGAGCCAGGGCCCTGAGGTCTCCTGCGGGGCGACTGAAGCAGGGCCAGTGCTGGGAGCAGCCCAAAGCCCCAGGAACTACCTGGTCTGTTCGTCTGGACGCCATGGCTTTAGGAAAGACACAGGGAGAGCTTCCTACTAATATTAAGCTCTTCACCATTATCTTTGAAAATATTTCCTCACCTGAAGCCACTAACAAATCCCAGCAACACCACACGCAGGAACCATACAGCGCCAGACGTGTGATGAACTATGAGATTCGCGGCACCACCTCGCAGGTGTCCGTGCCACAGGCTGAGCCTTCGGAGCCAACCGCCAGAATATGGGCACTACAGAACACGGATGGCAGAGACCGTGAGCTGGTTCCTTCAACACAGGGATGGCGTACGATTACTAATGAAAAGGAGGGCGGGATGGATGCTCCCAGAGGCTTGCCGGGCCCCAATTCCAAAAAACAATAAGACGTTTTTGAAACAAAGCTGAGAAATGTAAACATGGCTTAATTATTTTTTTTTAAATACCCTGCAATCTTTAACGCTGCTGCGGATGCCACCGCGCTGTGTGCCCATTTGGACAGCACACTGAGGACCAGGCCCTGGTGCGGCCTGTCTGCAGCCTGTTCAAAGAGCTTGCAGACAGGGGGCCTGGGAGGCAACGAGAGCTACAGCTGCTGGTGCTAATTTGGCACAGCTCTAGTCACACAATTAAGTTCTTAATTATGAATTTCTATTTTTTAAACCACTATTGGAAAAAAGAGGGACAAATATTCCTTCCTGTGAACAAGTTTCATTCCATAATGAAACAATGCGAAAAATGCGTAACAATGCCCTGATTTTGCCCTTTCCCCCCAAAATTATCACCATACATCTATTCTAGAAGTTGATAGAAGTAAATACTTCTCCTAGAAGTAGAAGTCAGCGATAAACCCTGGTAACATAAACCAAGCATTAAGCCGGGGAGGAGAGCAGGACAGAAACCAACTCCAAATCCCAGGCACCCCCCACCTCAGCCTGCCACTGTGCCCCCTCTCAACAACTCAGGGCCCGCTCCCTCACAAAAAAGGCCCCTTTCTGACTTAAAGTAAAATTTTACTCTCAGAGCCGAAAAAAACACATCTGAGAACCTAGGATAAGAACAATGTAAGGGATATCAACAACATTTTCTTTTGATTTTTTCCAGAAGAACCTTTGAATATATAATTGTAATTGTGAATCATATAGCCATATCTTTATAGCATAGATATTATAGTGTCATTAGTGGTTAGCCATGTTCGAATTGAGTATCTTTAAATTCTTGAAAACAATGTCACCCAAAGAAGCGACCCAAGTTCCCCGGGCAGCACTGTCCAACAGAGACAGGCGAGCCACAGATGTCAGTCTAAGTTTTTGAGTGGCCACACGAAAAACAGAAAAGAGAAGCAGGTATAATTATTTTAATAATAGGTTTTGTTTAACCCAAAATATGTCTAAAACACTGTCAGTGTGGACAGAGAGCCTCTACACAGGTTTTGAATACCTCTTCCATGACTACTCAGAAGCTGAATATAATAAAAATAAGTGTTAACATTTAATAAAATGAAAATACCTCCAGTATTTTCCCGGAAGCCTTTCTCCAAGCTCTGAAATAAACTTCTGCAATGTGCACCATCAAAGATCTATTTAAAAAAAATGTTTTTAATTGAATGCGAAGAATTACACTTGTTACATGTATCATTTCAGGTACTCTCCTACCCCAGGGAAGAGCCTCAGCTGAGAGGAGTGCTTTGCAAAGTCACTGTAGAGAGCTGCTGGCTACCTACAGCAGTAGGTAGTGGGAGGAGCAAGTCTTGAGAAGGGGAATTGAATTATCAAACTATTTTCTTCCTTCTCAGTCAAGGCTTCCCCACAACTTGACCATTTTCTGTGAAACAATGAGAACAGAAGCCTAGAACCAAATTCTTAAGAGTAAAAAACATTTTAAAACTTGGCGGGCTACCAATTCCCTAAACCAGCAGAGCTGACTTGAGAACCACAGTGAGGACTCTACTGGTTCAGCCCGAACGTCCTGATGAAGCAGGATGCATCCTAGGGAACAGCAGGAGCTCTGCAACCAGAGACTCAGGGCAGGCCCCCACTCGGCTCCGACACAGCTGCTGTGGAGGGAAACGCAGCAACACGCTCGGCTCTGGAGTCGGAGGGCTCCATGTTGAAATGCAGACCAAGAGCCCAGCCCTGGAGCAGAATCAGCACTGGCCCTGGAGCCGGCAGACGGCAAACCTATGCCCTGAGCACTCAGCTCTGGGTGGGCTACGGGGCTGGTGTGCATCTCTGCACGCTCCCCTGCAGGGCTTTTCCCACCAGTGACATGGCTCAGTGCACAGTGAATGGGGAGCAAACTCGATGTTCAAGTGGTAGCAGATGTGCTAGTGAGACAGGCTTCACTAGGACTGAGGCTCACGTTTAACTGGTGAATGATTCAACTATTTAAAAAACTGCCACAAATCAACATTTCAATCTTAATGTCATTACTGAAAAAGAATGATTTCCTATACAGGGAAAAAAAATGTCCAGTTACAAAACAGACCATAATAAATAACATAAGAGGCGATTCCTAAAGCTTCTGAAAGATCAATATAACTTTTAAAAGTCAGGTCGAATAGAATCTTTCAAAGCCAGGTTAAGATAGTACAAAATATTAGATGTAATGCTTACTCCTATTACTTACAAATGACAAGACAGTATACATACAAAACATTTAGGCTCCACTAAAAAACTACTTGACTCAATAAATGAATTTGGCAAAGTAGCAAGATACAAAGTCAATATTCAGAAATCGATGAAATCTTTATACACCAATAACGAGCTACCAGAAAAAGAAAGTAGGAAAAAATCCCATTTACTGTTGCAACAACAACAACAAATAATAAAGTACCCAGGAATATATTTAAACAGGGAGGTAAAAGGCTTGTATTCAGAAAACCAAGGGACACTAAAGAAAGAAACTGAGGGAGATACAAACAGAAGCATATGCCACGTTCACGGATTGGAAGAATTAACATCATTAAAACATCCATACCGTCCAAAGCAATCTACAGATTCAACACAATCCCTATTAAAACACCAATGGCATATTTCACAGATCTAGAACAAATACTTCAAAAATTTATATGGGACAAAACAAGACCCCAAATACCTCAATAATCCTGAGAAAAAAGAACCAAGTAGGAGGGATCACAGTACCTGATACCAAACTGCATTACAAGGCCACTGTAATCGAAACCGCCTGGTACTGGCACAAGAACGGACACACAGACCAATGGAACAGAACAGAGAGCCCAGAAATAAAGCCCCACCTTTATGGTCAATTAACATGTGACAAAGGGGGCATGAGCAGACAGTGGAGTAAAGACTGTCTCTTCAATAGTTGGTGTTGGCAGAACTAGACTGGTACATGCAAAAAAAATGAAACTGGGTCACCAACTTACACCCTACACAAAAATAAACTAAAGATGGATAAAACACTGAAATGTAAGTCATGACACCATAAAAAAGCCTGGAGGAAAACACGGGCAGTAAAATTTCAGATACCTCACATAGCAATATTTTTGCAGATGTTATCTCCTAGGGCAGGAAAAATAAACAAGAGGAACTACATCAAAATAAGAAGCTTCTGCACAGCTAGAGAAAACATCATCAAAATGAAAAGGGAACCCACTGTATCAACACCATATCTGCCAATGATTAATCAGACAAGGAGGACATACACAGGGCCCAGAGACAAATGAAAGGAAGCTCAGCATCACTGGCCATCAGAGAGATGCAACTTAAAACGGCAAGGAGATATCACCTCACACTGCTGAGAATGGCCATCAGAAACAAATCAACAAACAAATGCAGGTGAGGTTGTGGAGAACAGGGAACCCCAGTGCACTGTTGGTGGGAATGCAGACTGGTGCCGCCACTGTGGAAACCACTATGGAGTTACCTCACAAAACTAGAGATGGAACTGCCTTATGACCCAGTGATTCCACTGCTGGGAATATATCCACAGGAATCTAAAACACTAATTTAAAAGAACCTAAGCATACAATGTTCATAGCAGTGTTACTTACAACAGCTAAGTGGTAGATATAGCCTAAGTGCTCATAGTAGATGAGTGGATTAAAAAATGGTGGTAAAGCCCTGGCTGGTGTGGCTCAGTAGACTGAGCACCAGCCTGTGAACCGAGAGGTCGCTGGTTTGATTCCCAGTCAGGGCACAGGCCTGGGTTGCTGGTCAGGTCCCCAGCTAGGGGCGTGCCAGAGGCAATGGATCCATGTGTCTCTCACATATCGATGTTTCCCTCCCTCTCTTTCTATCTCCTTTCCCTTCTCTCTAAAAATAAATAAATAAATAATGTTTAAAAACTGGTACATCCACGCGACACAATACTACACAGCAGAAAGAAAGGAGGAGCTCCTACCCTTCGATACAGCGTGGACGGAACTGGAGAACGCTATGGTAAGTGACATAAGCCAGGTGACGAAAGACAAATACCACATGATCTCACTTATGAGAGGAATCTAATGAACAAAATAAACTAATGAGCAAAATAGAATCAGAGGCACAGGAACAAGGGACAGACTGACAGCTATCAGAATGGGAGGGGGGAGGACAGGGCTGGTTGAAGGCAGGGGAAGGGACTAGACAGAGAACACACACGCATGACCCATGGACAAGGACAACGATGTGGGGACTGACCGAGGGAAGAGGGAGGCTGGGGGACGGGGTAGAGGGGGAAAATAAAACAACTGTAATAGCCTAAACAATAAAAAAAAATTTTAATCCTATAAAAAATTACTTACTTCTGTAACTGTTGTAACTGCTTTTTAATGGTCCCATGGATGATTTTAATAAAATTTGTATTCCAATTAAAGAGAGAACTAAGAAATCTTCTCCCCTATAAATTAAGAAAACAGGATACAATGGTAAAATTGAAACCAAAGAGAAAGTTCCCAGGAAGTAAGCAAGCAATCTGTGAATGCTAGAGGGCAAAGGAAGTCCACTTGGAATCTGTAGATGGGCGCCGAGCTGGGAAAGCGGCGCCTTCTGGTGGGGACGGCAGGGAGGCCTCACAGGGCCAGCGGGCCAGCAGGACCAGGGTGGGGGCCAGCAGGCATGCTGAGCTTCCCCCTCACTAGACCACAGGCAGTAACCACACTGCCCTGCAGGTAAGCGAACCGGTCCATACATCTGGCTTCCATCTGGCTGCCGCGATGTCTACATAACCTAAGACAGAGAATGCTCGCATCTCGTGTTTTGGGGTGGGAATGGAATAAAGCTTTCATTCATTTCATCTTTAATAAACGAGAAAACTGAGCACTTGCAAAGTTAAGAGGCTAAGTAGTTGCCAAGCTAGAATTTTCAAATGCACACAGGCCCCAAGTACAAACGGCACACCCACACCATGCAAAGCTAACTTCCGTGCACGTTACTGGATTACACACTCGCCCCCCACAGAAGGCACAGCCACACCTGCCAAGAACGGCCCCGGGGAACGGCAGCTCTTCACTGCTTCCCGCACACTGGCCTGGAATGCCATGAAATGCAACGCCCTTTCACACACATGGCAGGAGAGCCGAGCAGGCGACAGGCCAGTTTTACAACATTAGTATCTGCTGGGAATATCAGTAACTTGTTAGCAGAGTACAAGATGTTTTTGTTAACCCAGAATGATGGAGAACTGACCTAAGCAAATCCACGACTGATCAGAAAGTAAATTTAGATGTCTTCAATATAAAAGAGCACATCAGTTAAAAAGAGTTTTAACACTCACAGGTGTATATTCGTGTCTGTGCCACACACTTGCGTGCACACATGTAAGTCAGACCGTTGTAATCCATCAACTGCTACGTACAAGCCAGTGGAAACAAGGTTTGTGTGTCTGAACCCACTCCCTACTTCTCTCCTCTCCCCAAATTTCCTAACAGTCCTGGAGATTAAGGCACAGGCCACATGCTAGCATCCCTTCAAAGGATAACATGTGACAATGGCAATGAGCCCAGCCACAGCCCTACCTGCGAGCTTGGTGCCTGCTGGACACTGTGTATAGGTCCTCCGGCATCACCTCACGGTGGCTGTCCCCACTTTACAGGAAGAAACACTAAGGCTCAAAGTGGTCTCATCAAGGCCGGCCCTCAGGAAGCACACGGACAGGGATGTGAACGCAGCCCTGAGCCCAAAGACGAAGGTCTCGGTCATTATGGTCAAGACTGGCACAGGGCCCTTGCCCCTGGCCGGCTGGCATGTGCACTGCGGTGAGAGGCAGACCACTGACCAGCTGAGGGGCCTCGGGCGGCTTCTCCAGGTAGGAGCTTCTGAACTGGAGCTCCTCCTCCCCCCCACGCCCCCCGTGTGAGCCTACCAGGCCAAGAGTGCCCCACACAAAGGCTGTATTCTGCACACAAGCACGGGAAGCCCGTCAAGGCACGACAAACAACTCCAGAAAGACCCAAGACAGCACCTCAGCACCGTCCCAGAACTATGCAAGGCACTCCAATTTTTAATTCTCTGGTGGCCACAGTAATAAAAGTGAAAGGGAATAAATTAACTTTAATATGTCTATGTAAGCCAATGTGTCTAGAATATTGCCATTTAAATATATAATAAACACATTAAATTATTAATGAAGCATCCTGCGTTTTTTCCATACTGTTACTTTAAGAGTGAGAAAGAATGTGTGGGTTTGTAAAACTTCACCTTGCAGTTGCTGAGGACCTTAATTATTTTTTCCTCTTAATTGAAACCCAAACCCAAAGAGGCTGTCATCTCTGAGCCTTTTCTGTCTCCCTATCCAATGTTGGATAAGGGACGATGTTCTCTGGATAAGAGACTTAACAGGCTGGGAGGGGCGGAGCTGAGTAGAAGTGCCAGCGGGCCCTTCCCCTCCCTGATTCCTCTGCCCCAGAGGGTCAGGCTCGAGCCCCAGAGCAGTTGTGAACCAAGCCTGGGCAGGCAGAAGAGCAGATGCCCCCCCCCCAGCTGTTCAGCAGGGGAACACATGGCCACACAGCCGTGGCCCTTCGTCTGGGAGCCCACAGGGCAGGAAGGGCCAGCATGTCACACAAACGTCTCAGTCAGAGCTTTCTACAAAAGACCACTCGTCTGTCACAGAGGCTGAGTCTCTCTTACCCACCCCTTAAAAACACCATTCTAAAATGACGTCTGGGATTTGCTCCAGAAATCCTAGAGTGGGACTGGAGACGGGAATAGAGAGGAAACTAGAGTGGCCATGTGTTGGTATGATTTACACTAAGTTTTGAATTCCTGTGTCTTTCACGCTTAAGGCCACAGTATAACTGGCCACACTTCATGTGCTCAGCAGCTGAGGACAGAGCCTCTCCCTGCATTTACTGGACGGGCAGAAAAAGGACATTCGGGGCACTGAGTGCAGACCGTTTTGAGGGTATGCCCACTAACCTAGAGTTAAGGCAGAGGGTCTGATCGCATCCACAGGGAAGTGCTTCCTCAACCTCATTTTTAATCGTTCCTAATTTAAAAAGCAGTCACAGTGCCCCCAGGATTGACACAGCCCCTATCACCATCGGATTCAATGATGAAATAAGCAAGGACTTGTGAAATGTTTGCTTAGCAAGGCCATGCAGTGAAGACGCCGTGCAATAACCCTGGCAGCCCTCGAGAGCACAGCCCAGCACCGACAGCACGTGGACCCAGAGGGAACGCCCATCAGAAGGCCGCTCACTAGCAGAGAGAGCCCACTCACCTCTTCCTTCTTGATGCAATGAACACTTACGAAGCACCCCAGCAACATGGCCTTAATTTCTCTGCTTTCCTCCAACTCATAGTCAAAGCAATATAAAGCTTGATGAATATGCCAAAGCCGACTTATGTCTGCACCCTAGGAATGGGGAAAAAATGTTAGTTTTTTTATGGATAGTAAGGTCACGTTTCAAATTAACCCTATTTTATATTGTTAATAATGATAATTCTAGTCAAGAGAAAACAGACTTAAAAACTGGCAAGTGCCACTGGCAACTCCAGAGAACTCTTTTTTAAAACAGGCAAAAGCAAGCCGAGGCCTGGACATCCAGGCTGCCGGCAGTCCCCGCGACTGGGAGGGGGTCCGAGTCCGCACTGCCCAGCGCAGCAGCCACCAGCCTGTTAGTCTACAGAGCAATGCAACGTGACTGGTGTGACCACAGAACCAAATGTTTCGCTTTCTACACTTAAACTAAATTTAAATAGCCCCACGTGGCTACTGGCTACTGCAGTGGACAGCGCAGATGCAGATTAGGAAGATGTGATTTAAAAGCTAAAGAAAAAACCCTGGAAAATAGATTTTAAGAAGACAAATCAGTGTGGTTTAAGGGTAAATTCTGACTTATCCAAGGGCTTCCCAATCGCTCCTAGGGCAGCAGGAGACGTCAGAAAGCCAGCTGAGGGTCGTGCCACACAGCTGACTGCTCCTGGGAGACTCACTGATGCAGGGGCATGAGTAGGCCCAAGCTGTCTAGAAAGCTGTTGGCAATGTGCATCAGGGGCTCCAAGTTCAAACCCACTGACCAGTGAAGTTCATTTCTAGAAATCTTCCACAAGGAAGGAAAGACAGGAGGTGAGGGACATCAGAGAGAAGTTCCTCGTTGTCCCTAAAATACCAGTGGCCAGCTTAGGTGTTGGAATCACAGATTTTATCTTCCTCACTGCCTTTCTTCAATC
>PVKM010015746.1:0-27567 GCA_004027735.1 Carollia perspicillata
TACAGTGAGATCAACAAAACACTGCATTTCAGACATAAAAAGAAAAGGTAACTACAATAAAAGCTACTTATATAATAGAAGTATTAATGGTTTCACATACTGCAGTATCTGGAATTTCTTACACTAGCTTTAACACATCCCCTGTTGTTTTATATAAAGACCTGTTTGTGCAAACTATGAGGATCACAATTTATGTGCATATTTAAATAATACTTCAGACTATTCCAATTTTTTATAAATGTTAGTTTTTGAACATTCTTAAAAACAGACTACATTTAGCCCTGGCTGGTATAGCTCAGTGGATTGAGCATGGGCTGAGAACCAAAGGGTTGCTGGTTCGATTCCCAGTCAGGGCACATGCCTGGGTTGTGGGCCAGGCCCCCACTGGGGGGCCACGTGAGAGGCAACCACACATTGATGTTTCTATCCCTCTCTTTCTATCTCCCTTCCCCTCTCTAAAAATAAATAAATAAAAGCTTAAAAAACAGACTACTTTTACATAAATGCCTACAAAGCTTATAAAGAAGAAAGACACAAGGTGTCCTCTAAACCAATGCTCTCAAACACTTCTAATCATGTTTTAGAAAACTTGTAGGTACTATGATGATGTATCAGGCTATCTACAAGCAAAAAAATTTTTTTTTCTTTTTCATTTCCACCAAACAATAAAATTTATATTGATACCACATAAAATTTAATTTAAAGAAAGTCTCTGGCATCTCGAATATTTCCAATTTATTTTACAAAAGAACTACTCATTCAGGTGTGTGTCCCAAATCTACTCACCTCATGCCCCTCATCAATACTGAAATCAAGTCACTAGGATTTTTAAGAACAAAGTTAAACCACAGAACCATGTGATCCTCATACACACTTCTGTGAAAGCCGGTGGACACCATCCAAGAGGTGTGTGTGGTTCTGTTTGATTTTAGAGAAATACCTTTTGCCTAACCTAGGTCCTCAGGAGAGCAGGCATTTCCACATGAGTAGTGCGTGTCACAGAGTAACCAAGGCAGTGCACAGAATACACCATCGTTATGAGGTCAGAATAACTTCAAATAGATACACTTTAAGGAAAAAAGTGGTATTTTGACGCTCTTGCAGAATCTATGATTTGATAATTTTAAATAATGTCTGATAAACAAAACTGGTACCATAAAACTTTCTTTTGGTTTTATTCTGCCTACAAACATGATGCTAGTTTTATACATGTTGGTGGATCAGTAAAATGTAAATCATTAATATATAAAATTACAGTAATTTACTTTATCTATTTAATTTATCCTCTAAAATATGAGGTCTACTATTTCATACAGTGCTTATTTTGGCTTCCAGTAAATTATTGAAAGGTCCTTCTTTACTTATTAATTAGATATCTCCAGTAACTAGTTTGTGCTTATTAGTAATTTTGTCTTGACGAAGAATAAAAACTATTTGAGCACACCGAAGTTATGTCTTCCACCTCTCACTCTGCACTGGGTGCATGCAAGTTATATGGATAGAAAGAAACACAACTTACTAACATTTTTTGGAATAAGATGGTTAATTCTATCTATTCCAGCCCCTATTTTCAAACAATACTAAATAACCTTTCCTAATTTCCAGGATGTATATAACCAGGGGCAAATCAAATGATAACAATTGGAGTAGGAAATTGGAGGGGATGAGAACGGTTTATTAATAATAAAGTATCATCAATTAATGCTCTTTCAGAAAAAAGAATTTGAGCTAGAAAAAATACTATTAGTTTGAACCATGTGAAATCGGTGTGTGTTTCATCATTTTTAGGTCAAACCCAGAAAAATCGAAACGATTAGAGAGGAAAATTTCTCCTTTGTTATTTGCTGCTATACACTGTATCTGAAGTAAAACCACAACAAATTTCTAACAGAATTTTTCATATCTCTTTGAAAGGTATTTTATAATAATTATATAAGATATTTATGCATCATGGCAACTTTAAACTATTTTTATGTAACTTGCCTCAATTGCTACTCAAAATGCTCAGTAAGTTTGGAAAGGCAGGATGGTCCTTCTGCTGAAAGTGAGGGGAAAACATTTATTTATTTAACAAAGGTTTACCTAGTGGCCATTATAAAAGGTAGCAACTAAGGATGAGGCCAAGTCCCCAAAGCCATATTCTATTAAGGAATATTATGAACAAGAAAACATATGACTGGGCAAGTTACAGATTTTTATCACAATTTAGAGAATCTAACTCAAACTCTTACATACACAAGTCAAGGATTCAAAGTTTCTGATATTCTCAATTCCCGGAATTCTTACAGTGCTTAATGAGACCAATAGCTGGTTGATTTCAGACTGCATTGCTTTGTGTTTTTCTGATTTTTTCTTGGAGGTTAAGCTCATCTAATTATTCTGTGAGATTCTGATGACAGAACTCATAATATATGTCACTGTTTCTCTCCTAGCACCTGGGACAATTCTTGGCATAAAATAGAGACTCCGGTGACACAGATCAATTTTTCAAAAATTATTAAGGAGAGGTTTGAAAACCACTTGTATCAGGTTAATTAAATAGCTCATCTTGTTTACACTATTAATTCATTCAGCTAATCATTCTACTTCACCTTCCAGCACACTCCTTATGTAAATTATTTATAATTTTTTAATTAGCAGATCAAATTAGTCTTTTTACATGGATCTTTCTGTATCCAAATCAGGAGCTGTTAGAATCTGACGCTCTAAGTATTAACTGGAGCAAACCATCTACTCCCCAAAATAAAATTATTTTTTAGATAATTCCTATAAAGATGTTCAATATTTTCCTTGGTGTGCAATTCACTATCTAGCAAAGTAAATAATTCCATGTTTTAATATTGCAATATCTTCTATTAAGTAGAAACCTGTTTCATTTAAATGGTCTTCTTTTCTTTCAAAATCTAAAAATATTAACTTTCCCACGTCTGGTTTACCCATGCTAAGCATTTACAAGTCTTATGTAATGTTTCAGTAAATTTTGTAAATTAATGTGGATTTGTTAGGCTGTTAAAACTTTTCACATAAATACTTAATTGGGTGGACTTTTTTTTGTCAAATAACATCAAACTTGTAGTGCAGAAAATACGATGATTTTACTTAAAAGGTATTGTTTTAACCACTGTGTCAGCCTGATCACCTTCCTCTAGGCACTCTGGTTTGTCTGTCTGATGCTTCAAAATGTTCCTCAATTTCATCACCTAGAAATCAATAATTGCTTATGTGTGCTTTGACCAGTGTAACTATATAGAGAAACCTCTTTATTTTGGACAGCATTATTTCCAGCAACAGCCAAATACTGAATCGCACTTTTAATAACCAATAGCTCTATTAGCCATCATAGCATTCGTACTCAGTTAACCTGCTATTTACAATACATGAATTTCAATGGGTCAATCAGATCCCCACCCTGTACTGCGGTAATCAGCTCTTTATCTCAATATAAAATGTCATGTTAATTATTACTTAATCTTACATTATAGGAACCTCTTAAACTTAGGATACTGTACTCAGTCTTTCTGACCTGATATCATCTTCAAAACCAATGCTACATCACTTATACACTCAATCAATCAATGATAAAAACTGATAAGGAAAACTCTCAGTTGGTTAAGACAGAATCTATTCAATTCATAACGATTATCATCAGCACATACCTCAGTGCATTCATTTAGCTGGTTAAAACCCATCATACATTCCTCGCATTATCGTTTCGTAAGGAAGAATATCAGTGAGCGACTTGCCAAACGGCTTGTCTGACTCAGTATTCTGTGGCATTTCTTCAAAACGCATTTTCAGTAAATATATCATCTTACCACTCTTAAGTGCACACACACCTTCTTATAAATAACATTCTCAAAATTTTGACTGAGATTAAGAAATATTTTTCTTAATAGCTGAATCTATAGATCAGTCTGTATTTTGTGAGTCCACTGATACATTTTTATGATTAACAACAGAATGCAGTGTTAAATTAAAAAGTGACTGAGCTACTGATTCCTTTCATCTAACTGGCCCATAATTTGTATTATTTTCTATTGTATCTATTATTATGAAAAGAAAATAATAATGAGGTACCTGGTAAGTCATTCAAAAATTTATTTAGCTTGGCTTATATTGTGCTTTATATTCCTATTAAAAACTAATGGTAATTTTTGGAAGTGAACATAGAAGAATACATCCTGGAAGATATGTATGTTTGAGTGATAACCTTAAAGTAGATATAATAATAAATATATTCAGCTGTCTATACCAGAACAATTATTTCAAAAGTTCTAGCAATCGTATCACTAATTTATTCATAAAGATAAAATATTCTTAATTTTATTACACTGCCATATAGTAGATGAGATTTCTGCAGGTGTTTTTGTTTTGTTTTGACGAGTGGTGGAATAGAGATAATTTTGCCTGCCTTCATCAGACTAGAAGCACTCTCAATTCTCTAACACATTTCAGGTTTTTTCCCACTGCTTTGAGCTGACACAATGAGCAGGAAATGGCTGTGGGCCCTGGCCGGGGCGCTCAGGTGGTTACAGTGTCATCGTGATATGCCAAGGTTGCACATTCCATCCCCGTGGGGGCACGTACAAGAAACAACCAGTAGAAACAACCAACAGATAAATAAGTGTAGCATCAAAACAATCTCTCTCTCTCTCTCATCAATTTAAACATTAAAAAAAATGGTTGTGGGAAGTGGATGTAATTCAAACTGTCAGAGTGATCACCATAGTATCCAGATCTGGATTAGTTAGATAAAAACAGCTCACATTTCTAATCTAGTAACATCTACTACATCCCCACAAAAAAATAAATACTGATTGATTCGCTGTTCCCCATATCTCCTTAGAATACAGTGACATCATTGTCCATTCTCCCTATGAAAAGACAGCATCAAATCAAATCTTGGCACTAAGAACAGCTCCACAATCAATCCCTTGGTAAACAACAATAACAAAAACAAATATAGCATGTTGTCAGTCATATAATCCTTGATGGCTAAACCTGGACTATCAATTGTTTATTAATTTAAGAATCAGATACAATAATTTTGATAAAAATAAAATTTTGAGAAAGGAGGAACACTTCTATAGAGAAAACAAAAACTTGTTGCAAGAATGCTTCACTGATTGAAGTAGTTTGTTACAATGAGAATACATCTTGAAATAATACACACATAGACAAAGGCACTAGTGTCTAAACTATTATCTTTCAATCTATCTCATTTCATTTATGTCCCAAAGGACTATGTTAAGAAACTGAGGTATCTTATAACCTAGATGGAAATTTGAATAAAACTGAGAAAGAATAAATAATAAAAATTAATATCAAGTAACATTTCATCTCTACAATGAAATGATAGAGTAATTTAAAAATAAGGATATTACTCTAATATACGATCATTGAAACTATCTCTGTCTGTTCATCTTCACATTCAAGGTCAAGGGCAGCTGCACTGATTCCACATAAGCTATTTGCATCTATTTCATTTACATCTAGTTTTCTTGGTTTACAGACATTTAAGTACTAAAACAATTCAAAAGGTAAAATGGTCGTTTTGGTGACTAGTGAACTAGAGATGTGACAGTGAACAGTCCTTGTCAAAGCCCTTCTCCGAAAATCACACACAGACCTACTCGGCTGTCGCTCTACTTCACTTAAGAGCCAAATTAAGCTCTGCAGTCTCCTTACACATACGCGGCAGACCAGACATGGCAGGAAGGTCCGAAATGGAAAGTCTCCCTTCATAAAATGTCCTTTTAGGAGAAAATCAAATCCATCTTACTTCAACATAGGGCTGATTAACTACTACTGTATACTGTATATTGAAAGCTACATATTTTTAGAATACCAATTCTTTTGAATGTTTCATTTTGTTTTAATAAAAACACCTTAAGTCATTGAGCACTTCAAATGAAGACAAAATGTGGACAGTAATAATGATATATCCAGGTTGTCATGGTTACTTGCTCATCAAATAATGTTTCTAACTCATTCACCACACCTGTGAGCAGTAGCGCACCAGGGCAGAACTCTGCACATCTCCGCTCACCTGAGAAGGCCAAGACAAAAATGCCAAAAAGGATGGTGTATGCACAGATTTTGGCTGCGGTTGAAATAGCATTCATTCGCCAGAACCCAGAAGCTTCCAGAATTGATGACAGGTTTGTAAGTTGAAGGTGATCTCAACAGGAAATGAACTACATTTTTCTGTCTCTCTGGAGGACAACCAATAGTAACTCCTTGCATCAGACCTCCTTTCAGTGCCTCACTGGGTTCTGGAAAGGGACTAACACACCACAGTGACGGAATACACTGTGTAGCTGCCCATTTATTTCATCGTTTGTGTTTGATTTAGATTGTCAATTTATTTTGTTTCTTTGACTTAAACATTATAATAAAATCTTAATAATACATGCTTTCATAGGTATGTTCGATGTGGTGGAGTGAATAGAAACAAAAATAATACGGGAAGGCCTATCTTTGTAAATAGCTTTGTAACTCATTTTGATTTTATTAAAATGGAGAAAATCTCATATTAATTGTTTTGTGCATCCTTTACAAATTAGGATTTTGATATTAACAAAACATTCAAATACTTATTTGCATGCTTTTAAAAACAAAATAATGTAATATATGCAAGTAATGTGTAGCAAGTATTTGTGTACCTTCTTATTATAATTCTAAATATTCAGACGAATACTTCCTTAACTGTGTGCCAAACCCATACCGCTTTTGAAAAGAAAATCTTGAGTTAAATAAATGTGAAACAAACACTCGTAACCATCAAAATGTTTTCTGTATCTACAAGTTTGTTTCTCTTTCGTTGGGTTATTTTGACTTTCAGATTCCACATATAGGGGATTGGAGGGGATGGGTCAAAAGGGAGGGATTAAAAAGTACAAATTGGTAGTTACAAAACAGTCATGGGCATGCAAAGTACAGCATAAGGAATATAGTCAATAATATTGTAATAATTATGAATGGTGCCAGATGGGGACTGGATGTATTGGGGTGATCACTTTGTAAGATATATAATGTCTAATCACTATGTGGTATACCTGAAACCAATATAAAATATTGTATGTTAACTGTAATTGAAAAATAAAACATTACTTTGAAAAATAAAAAAAAAAACACTTGTAAAGATCCACGATTCTTCTCTGTATGCTAAAGGCTTTGAAATATTTATGCCAACTATAACAATACTAGTATAACTTTGCATCTTTCATAACATCTTTTTTCATAACAAACTTTTACCACATAGGCCTGAAAAGTTGAACGTCTCCCTAAAAGGATACAGTAAGATGTCTCTGCAACCACAGCATTTGCAACGGTCCACCCTTCAGACCGACTTTCCTCCACCGCTGCACTGCACACGTAGTTTTGTCATGATATTATAGTAAAATCTGTTTTGCAACCATTATGTTACCTTACGTGTGAGACAGACTTAATAAATGACAGCCTTATGCTCATTAAAAATAGTCGTATATAATAACAGACCTCAGAAAAATATCTGTTAGAAATCAATGTGGGAAAACGGCAGCAGGCAGGAAAGGCAACAAAGACTTCTTTAGTAATAGGCTTTCCAAATGAAGTTGTTTGAAAGAAAAATCAATACAGCTCTCTGGCTCCTGGAATGACGAAACTAACACTATCTTATTTCAGAGCAATCCCTAGGACGTCTGATTTTCATAAATGTGAGAAGAGAAAAAGACCAAGTTCACAAAAGAATACACAAAAATGTTCTAGTTCAATGCTAGTTTATATTCATAAAACTCACATTTCCCTGATTTACAGAGGTAAAATAGAAAATTTAAAAGTGTTTCTGTTTAAGGGCTACAACTTGATGGTTTGATATAAAAACACTTTGGGAATTAATAGCCACAGTCAAGCTAATTAACATAGCCATCCCCTCACACAGTAACCATTTTTTTGACATTAAAAAAAAATTTAATTGTTGTTCAAGTACAGTTTTCTGTCTTTTACTCCCATACCATTCCACTCCCCCCCGTGCTCCCCACCTCCCTCCCATTTCCACCCCCCTTAGTTTTTGTCCATGTATCTATATTTTAAATATTTTATTTATTTATTTTTACAGAGAGGGGAAGGGAAGGAGAAAGAGTGTAAGAGAAACATCAATGTGTGGTTGCCTCTCATGTGTCCCCATCCAGGGATCTGGCCTGCAACCCAGGCATGTGCCCTGACTGGGAGCCGAACCAGTGACCCTTTGCTTCACAGGCCTGCACTCAGTTCACTGAGCTACACCAGCCAGGGCTCCATGTGTCTTTTATACTTGTTCCTGTAAACCATTCCCCTTTTCCCCTGAAATTCCCTCCCCTCTCCCCTCTGGTCTCTGTCAGCCTGTTCTCTATGCCAGTGTCTTTAGTTATATTTTGCTTGTTTGATTGTTTTGCTGTTTAGGTTCCTGTTAAAGGTGAGATCATATGGTATTTGTCTTTCACCACCTGGCTTATTTCGCTTAACATAATGCTTTGCACTTCCATCCATGCTGTTGCAAAGGGTAGGAGCTCCATAGAATTCTGCTGCATAGAATTCCACTGTGTAAATGCACCATACGTTTTTGATGCATTGATTTACTGATGGGGACCCAGGTTGCTTCCAGCACTTGGCTGTTGTAAATTGTGCTGCTATGAACATTGGGGTGCATAGGTTCTTTTGGATTGTTTTTTTTAACATTTTAATAATGACTATATAAAGTATAAAACAGATAGATTCTATATTATAGAAGATCACTATTACATGAACAAGAATGCATTGTGTTAAGGGTATGAGTCTTGCTCAGACATAAACACTTCTAAAGGGTAAAATGTGTTCAGAGGAATTGTGAAAACTTCGATCGCATATACCTCTATGCAAACACACACTCGTAAGGTGTACACATGCGAACCGTGCATATGCATACATGTAACGTGAAAGCATCGATGTCATACACAACAAGAAAATAAAGGGGTGTCAGGGGTATAAATATCTTAATTTCCATTTTTGTGTCTATGCTAGCCTCTGCATCTTTCAGCTTCGTTTCTAATTCCTTCTCATACTGGCAACTATAGCTCCTTCCAGTCATCCTATCTCTGTGCTCCTGGTTACATCTTAAAGCCCTTATGCCAGGGGAATTTCCTCTGATCACTGGCATTTCCTGGCCAAAAAAGAAATCACTTTGGCAAAAGGTTGTTTGGAAACAGAAAGATACAATGAAAAATGCCTAGAGCCGAGGTATAACCAAGCGAGTTCTTCTAGTCACAGTACATGAATTCCAAGAACAATACCTACCAGGATAACACTTCACAATCCCAATGAGGAAACATACAAAATAATGAAGGCATTTGAAACAATTTGTAGACTGTTTTTCAAGTGTTGTCCCAAAAATCTTACCAAGCAAGTAGGCAAAGGTACAAGAGGATAGATTCTCCACAACTATTAGTAATTCCTATGTATACTTTTGGAAAGCACATTATGCCTTTCAGCACACCGAGGAGCTATTTCGGGAAACTGTTACGCACACAAGTCAGAAGGTCTCACATTATGGAAGAACTGGCCACTTTGCCGGGAACCAGCCCAAAGCCCCAGACCGTTTCCCTTGGGTGCTCACACTGCAAGACCTTGGACCGGCTTGGGGTGGCATCACTTGGAACTGAGTGTGACACATACTCACTGTACCTCATTTGTGTTTCTTAGTACAGCCAGCGAAAGCTCTGTCATACCTACCTTACTGTTTTTACTGTTTTCCACCCACTTTCCGGAAAAGAGTTGAGGTTTAGAAAATAGTAAAGGATGGATGGCTTCCACAGTTGTAAAGGCATACGAAGTTTACACAGTTTTCATGCAACTAGATAAATGGTAGCGCACAATAGCATCTGTAAATTCAATATGGAGCCATTTGAAAAAATCCATTCTTATATGTACATCAGCAATTTTGCTTGAGACTGTGTGCTCTAGAATAACAGACAAGTGTAGTCTTATATTTCAAATACATGTCAGCTATTTTAACATGTTTTTCAGTAGACTGATAAATTGTAGAGATTTTAAAACATCAGCTAGACTTTGTATTTAAAGTATAAACTAAATGCATAATATATCATACATATAGGTTTGTGTAGTCAGATTCTAGTGGTATTACCTACATACTATAAGGATTAATATCTTTTTGTATGGTAGATAAATTTTAAAAATGAGATTTAAAGATATTTTTATGAGAAATTGGTAAAAAAGTAACATACAAGATTTTTACTAAATCTCTTTGATTTCTTATCTACTGCCTTAAGATTATAAAATATTTATAACTAGAAACATAGCAATAGTCATGCTGTTTAGAAAATACAGGTATCTACAGAAAAACAAGACAAGATTCCTTACTCAAAAAAGCCGAAACTTTTGACAACCTAAATAACAAACAATAACTTATAGTGAATACCTAACACGAGTTCTACAAGGATATGGGCGCCATGGAAGAAAGGAAGGCAATGGTTGAAGAATAATGTAAGAAATAATACAACATTTTTCTCAGCAAAAATGTTTCTAGAAATGGGGAATTGCTACTGTGCCAGGCTATTTTTTCAAGTAGGTCCCACAGTTACCGGTGGCCTGAAGAACCAGATCTGGTATAAGGCAGTAGTTGGTTGTGGAAGATCATAACGTTTTAACCTGTATGGAAAATTTCACAAACCTTTCTTTAAAGGAAAATAAGCAGTTTGCCTTCATATTTTACAGTCTCATAAGTAAGATCCCCTTCTGTGAGACGGTGCCTTACCTCGGGTGTCCTCTGTCCATCTAGACACGAGCAGAGTTCCTCTTTTTGTAAGACAGCTGTTATGGGTAAGCAGTCCCTCCTTCATAAATGGTATCAATCTACATTTACAAATATGCAGGTACATCAGAGGGTTTGGTGGGTGTATATAACAACTGAGGTGTAACTATTTTCAAAAATAAAATGTCCTTTGATTATTTATAAACTTTGTTTTCTACATTAATCTATTGCTAGGTTTGTTTGTGATATCCTTATTCAATGTCAGAAAAAGCAGTCAAACTTAAGGCATAATAGGAGTATCACTTTTCATTAAACAGTATAATTTTGGAAGTAGGCACATCTTTTCAAATAAGACAGTTTGACAATACATCAAATTCATTAGATAAATATGCCCTGGTACACTCAGCAGGTGAAGCTATTAGCTAATCAAAATATCCATTACCATATAAATCTCTGCCTGGAAATCAGTCATAATGTATGTTACTCTGCAATCTCATCATTATATTTAATTTTATGTAATGCTGTATTGACAAAAGTAAGTTAAAATAAATAAAATGTTGAAAATTCCAGTAACAAGATAGCCCATTTAAGCATGAGTTTTGTTTTTTGGCTGACCCATGATTATTCATCATTTTCCATTAAGATTTTAACTACCTAGAAGGAAAATTTACGGAGGGGATCCTGAATGATGATTTTATTCCTAACTCAAAGTTTCTTACAAAGTTTAATGAGTAGAACTACTGGGCAAGGGAGACTGTCCGAATCATTCTTAGTAATATAACATTAAGATTAGACACTTTATTTGAATTTCTAATCCCTCCATTGGTTTGACATTTCATGGTGATCTGCTGTCCCACAGTAATCACCTCTTAAAAACTGACCAAGCCAATGCAGACGCTGCAGTCCTGAAGTACGTACGTGTTCACAGATCACTGACTTGGCAACCTCACAGCGAGGCCCAACGAACAGAGGTCAAACAGAGATGTTGTATTTGTAAGGACATATTTTCCTTGGTGTGTATGTATTCTAACTGCATTTGAAAACAATCAAACTTAATGATTTTTGTTGCCTTCTTGTACCACCTGTACCTTTCTCGCATCGTGAGAGTGAGTAAGAGTTGAGTATTAAATATCGAATCACAATGTATCAAATTTGCTTGGCTTGTAACATTTCAAAGTGCTCTCTCTTCTGTTATGCCTACCTTACAACATTTCCACAGGATGTTCAGGCTGTTATTATTATATCAGTTAGTATTGCTTTATTTAAATATGATAAATATAGCCATAAGAAGAAACCAGGAAAGTTTTTCCTTCCTGATAACTCATGCAGATAGATAGCAGCAAAGCCAAGGTTTCTATTAGAAGCGATTATCTAATTTTGTACTTCAGATTCAAGAAGATACTATGTGGTCCTCTTAAGGGACAGATGAGGTGAACATCCTCATATTTCCTTCTTCATGATCTTTTTTATTCATTCTTATGAGGAAGAATGTAAGTGATTAGACTGCTGCATCCGAAGTGTAGCAGGGGAGTATCCAATCGCCATGGGAACACCTGTGGGCCTCACCCCACTAGTTCTCAGAACTAAGTTTACAGGTTGTGCATGGTATCAGTTAAGAATACTTTTTTATTCAAAAAATATAATAAAACATTTTTCTGAGTAATATTCTTAGCCTCTAACAGCATCATTTTTAAATAAAATCTGTCACTTTCAAATTTCGTGGAATTGTTTTATAAATTCAAGAATATTTTAATAAGAATGCTATTCCTACCCTAGAAATGTGCACTATTTAATTGAAGTCTAGAAATATTCTAGTATGAACAAAACAAATGACAATAAAATAATCAATCAAATAGAGTACTTCGTTACAATGGAAATAACTATGTAGTTAACACTGTCCCTAAATACTTCTAGAAGATGATTTCCTCAGACTAAACAACAGATAACTGGGGGGAATATGTTCGGGAGAGGCCTCATTACCGAGCTGGAGCGAGCCTGCTGTCCGGCCTGCTGCTGCACCCACAGCTCTGTGCGGATGCATCAGAACGTCCAGTTATCTGCAGAGAGCCAGCCCTTCTCGTTGTGAGAACGCGGATACTGACCAGAATACATTACAGGGCTGCTGCCAAGAGCCAGCGAATGCATGCCATAAAAATATCTTGAAAACCGTAAGCTGGTACATAAATACGATTAACCAGTCTGAAGTCAGCATATGTTTTTGGTTACTAGCATATACTTGGAAGGCCAAAGTGGTTTTGAAACCTTTCCCCAGTGTTCAGCTCTCTTACCTTAAGATGTCCACCCTTCTACACATCAGTGGGGACAATAATAATACTTGGCTCATACACTGCTAAGATAATTCAGTGAGTTAATACTTAATTATTTAGAAGTGCTTACATGTTGGTAATAGTTATGTTTGTCAAGTAAAATAAAAAAAAATATCCCAGATGTCAATTGTATATTGTTCTTTTTATTCATTTTGGATAACACACACAAAAAAAGATGAAAGCTAAAATACACATTCTGTGTGTCCAATTAAGACTAATTAGCATTAATATTATACCCATGGTAACTCTTAATCGTAACAATGCCTATGATTTATTAGACACCTACTAATAATATTTGCTACACTCTTCTCTTATACATTATTTTGCTTAGCTTCACCATATTCCTTTACATAGAGCTGATGTTTCCATTGTGAAGATGCTGAGACTAATACCAATAAATGGTAACAGTAAGAATGTCACTTATCTGGGCTGCTTTAGGTAATTTATTGTTTGAAAGCTGAGTTAACTTAATAACATGTGGGGGGAATTCTGGCTTACGACTTTTGACGGGTTGGGATTGCTGTGTACCACACTGGGCTGTCAGCCACTCAGGCGCAGAGCCCTGGAAGATCACAATAACCCAACCTGAAGTGGTGCTATAGTAACTAGTACTGTAGCACTAGTGCATTAGGTTACTAGTGGCCTCTGCTAAGTACTCATCCCCCATGGTAGCCATTAACTTTTGCAGTTTTAGGTGCAACTGCAAAACTAGCATGGATTTCTTTTTCCTTATTTACAATTTCACATAGAGAAGATCTGTTCTCACTCAGATTTTAGCAACCTCAGCATACATTATTTTTTTCCTTATTACATTCAGAACTTTCAGCTTTTCACTTAAAGGAAGCACTTTGCAGCTTCTCTCTGGCACATCTGAATTGCCAGCATCACTATTCTTGCACTTTGGAGCCATTATTAACTAAAACAAGGGTGGTTTGAACACAAGCGTTGTGGTACTATGACAGTCAATCAGATAACAGAAGGCTACTAAGTGACCTCAGGGCAGGGAGTGTCTACAGTGTGGAGACACTGGAAAGAGGGATGAGTCACGTCCTGAGTGGAGCAGAGGGCGACCACACTTGTAGCACTGAGTAGCACATTTCATCATGCTACTCAGAACCGCATACAATTTAGAACATATGAAATGCACTTTCTGGAATTTTCTATTTAATATTTCAGACTGGTTGACCTCAGGTCACTGAAACTGGGGAAGTGACACCACAGGCAAGGCAGGACGGCTGTGTAATGACACATTTCTGGTGTTTGAAGAGCGTTCAGATCGTTTTTCATTTATCTGAATAGCCTTGATTTTATGTCCTTTACTACCAAGATGTTGATGGAACTGGAGGCCATGCCAAATGGTGATTATCCCTGCTTTAGCTTTTTAATTTATTTGACTTTATTTCAAATAATGCTTAGTCAGCTTCAGGCCCTGGGGAACCAGCTGAGAAAGAGATGAAGAGCAGCAGCTAGTGAAATATTACGAGCAGGAAAGGACTGCTTACAACTGTCTTTTTAATGACACTATTACTGGGCTAGGCATTAGTCTTGTGCTCACCACACCTCAAAACTTATTTGATTTCAAAGGATTAAATGAAAATAACCGTTAAAGAATAATGTCTTTAACTTAAAATACTATTCATTCTATCAAATGTGTTTTCAGAACAAAAATCATTTTTATTAAATTAACATTGCTTGAGAAAATTGTGATTTAAGTAAATACAGGTCATCTAATCCTAGTCTATTGCCTAGATTCCCAAATAAGATGTTTATAATTTCATCTTAACATGAATACAAAACATATACACACAGAGTAGTTCAGAGTACTCCACTAGACACTAAGAACATAAACGACACAAGGTATGATTCTCAGCTTCTAAAGCATAAAGTATTTTTGCATATATTTAAGACAAAATAACAATTCTAGGCAACAAGTATGTGTCATAAATGTAGAACAAGCAATAGAAGGTACCATAAGAGGGAAAAAAAAATCAAGATTGAATTGCCAAGATCTAGTGAGGTCAAGGAAAATTCTTAGAGAAAGTTGTCTTTCACAGATTTACGTACTTTAAACTCAACCATAGAGGAAGAAATGAAATTTCCATCATCAATTTTTAACACTGACTGAATTAATTTTAAAAGTGGAATATGAACATCTACACATTAAGGTGTGTCTTTGGCCTTTTGAAAATGAAATAATATATCTTTTTCTGAACTTGAATTTAAACATTTGTATGTGTTTGAAAGGTTATTTTCTGGCCGCAAAATATGAACTCAAGTTAAATTGCTCTATAATGTCAGAGCAATGGTTTAAGTAAAGTCAGTTCACAGGCAAAATAGTACTGGCTTCTAGGAGACTGACTAAAATGAAGCCTCAAATAATATACCTCCTCCAAACCAGCTCTGCAAGAGATGCTAAAGGGAATGCTTTAAGAACAGGAAGAAAAACAGGGAGAGAGGGAGGAAAATGGGTACGAAAAAGTGGCAATGAATAAGTACCTATCAATAATAACCTTAAACATAAATGGATTAAATGCCCCAATCAAAAGACATACAATAGCTGAATGGATAAGAAATTATGACCCACACATATGCTGCCTACAAGAGACCCACCTCAGAACAAAAGACCTACACAGACTGAAAGTGAAAGGCTAAAAACAAATATTTCAAATAAATGGACAGGAAAAAAAGCCAGGGCAGCAATACTTATATCAGACAAAATAGACTTCAAAAAAAGAGCCATGAAAAGAGACCCAGAAGATCATTTCATAACACTCAATGGAAGAATCCTTTAAGACATAAACATTGTAAATATATATGCACCCAACACAGGAGCATCCAAGTACATGAAGAAAATCTTGGAGGACTTCAAGAAAGATACTGACAGCAACACACTTATAATAGGGGATTTTAACACCCCACTGTCAAAAATGGACAGATCCTCAAAAAAATATTAACAAAGATATTGTGGCATTGAACAATGCCCTAGATCAAATGAACTTAACTGATACATATAGAGCCTTTCATCCCAGAGAAGTAAAATACACATTCTCTTCAAATGCACATGGAACATTTTCAAAGACAGAACACATGATAGGACACAAAACAAGCCTCAACAAATTCAAGAAAACTGAAATCATATCAAGCATTTTCTGTGACCACAAGGGACTGAAACTAGAAACCAACCTCAAGGAAAAAAAACAAAACGAAACAAAACACTCAAACTCATGCAGATTGAATAACATGCTATTAAACAATGAATGGGTCAAGAATGAGATTAGGAAAGAAATAAAAAAGTTTCTGGAAAAAAATGGAAATGAACTAACAACAACCCAAGACTTATGGGACACAGAAAAGACCTGAGAGGGAAATTCATAGCGATACAGGCCTACCCAAAAAAGATAGAAACATTTCAAATAAACAACCTAACCCTACACCTACAAGAACTCAAGGAACAACAAAGACAGCCCAGAGTAAGTAGAAGGAAGGAAATAACCAAGATCAGAGCAGAATTAAATGACATAGAGACTAAAAGCACAATTCTAAGGATCAGTAATCAAAATGTTTTTTAATTCTGCTTTGACTTCATGAAATAGTTCCTATTATCTACTACAATACTTCTAACAGAAAATTAAAAAATTCTCCATTTACTATTTTTTCTAAAAATATGTAAATTTAGCTTTTTTAATTTTCAGGGGAAAAAAGAACTTCTCTGTGCATATACACAGAGCTATGGAGATAACAGAACTGGACTGCACAGAGAGAACAGAGATACTGTCAATATATACAATAACATACTATACAGAATACAGTAAGAGTTAACAAACTGAAATTGTTTCCACAGTGTTTGCTCTTCATATGGAATTTTTCTACAGCTACAATACAGTGGGTTGTCAACTGAGTTAAAGAAATTATTTCCTTTACAATACTGTGAAAAACTCCCAAGAGGCCATATATAATTGTGCCACTCTACGAAATTTATTAAAAATCACTTCATGTTCCCTTCCCTACTTCACTGCAGGTGGGATGAAATTCAAAGGCAATGGACAATTTCAAGCCCATTGGAAACATCAAGTTGCATGGTAAATTATGTCACAAGAGAACAATTACTGCTTAAGCAAAAGCTCAATCTCTGCCATATGCTTACAGGCTATTGCAGTTTTTCTAAAAAAAATTAATGTTTTCAAATTTCATTTTACAATTAATCACCAGTACAGCTAGTGATTAGGCTACAAGGACATCTAAAATGGAATTACAGACTTTCTAGTATGAGGACACACTGAGGACCCCAGAGTTGGTATGACAACTGTTTGAAGCTAAAGTCATTTGAGATTCAACAGATGCAGAAAGAAGCCATTTTGGGGTTCCCTTTACCTGGTGAAAAGCAGTAACTTGTAGAAAACGAGGCTGCCATAAATTACCCCCAGGTGAGAGACCAAGAGTAAACCCATCGTAAATCTCCTCTGTCGGAAAAGACCAGTAGCATCTACCTAAACAAACATTATTGAAACCTTTTTCCTTTTCCCTTTTTAAAAAACATTTTGTTTGTTCTAAAAATCTATTAGCTAGCATTTCCTAAGGAAACCTGTTTGTTCTTATATAAGTTTTTCTCCCCCTCCCCCTAAGTTAGGCATATAATAAGCCTTTAGATAGACTCATTTAGGAAGCTAGATACTTCTTTTATTATCTCTCTCATGCATGAGTGTAATTTTTTTTGTTTTTCTCCTGTCAATCTGTCTTTCATCAGCTTAAATCACAAACTCACATTCATTAACCTGAAAGGGTAAATAGTTTTCCTCCTGGCCAGTGTAAACAAGGCACCCCAATACTATTTCAAACATCGGATGTGATAAAGTTAATTCGTGTATCAAGACCCAAAGAATGGAGGCCACCCCTGAGGCCTTGCCCAGGTCACAGAGCGAAACCTAAGCAGTGGAAAACCCTTGTCAAGGAAACCTAATAGACACCAATTGCAATCCTCCAACTCAGCTTTAGCCACCTCCCCTGCCCCTAGAAAATAGGACCTGCTAGGCTTCAAAGGAAAACCCGGACCTCTTAGCCAGTACGCCCCTCGCCACATTGCTGCTTCTAGCTCTCAAACGCTCTTTTGCCCCAAATCCCACTGCCAGTGATGCACTAACTAACCCCCATCCTTGCACTGTTTTCCTTTGAATAAAGAATAACAAACATTACTAACTTGTTTCAGTTTGGGTGGCAAGATGGGACGTGAGTGCAGCTGTTCAGGTTCCAGGGCGACCCCTAGACGCAGCAGAAGGAACTCAGAGAGCCCCCGAGTTGCAGGCTTCCCATAGAAAACCTGAGTTTCTCTCCCATCATGCTCCACTTCGTTTTCTGAGTACTTCTGGTTTCTACGTCCTAATCCCCCCCAGGTGGGAACTGGGGCGCTGGGAGGCTCCAGGTGGTCCCGGTGAGCCTTAGGGGCTGCAGCAGTGGGTCAGAGGCCCACCTCCTCCTCGAGGTGGCACCTTGCGGAGGCACTGCCAGCTCCCAGGAACTGTGCAGAGGCAGCAGAAGAGTGAACCTGGTTGCATTAGGGACGATTATTTCAACAAGGGAAACTAATGGGTGCCCTTCAATCTGAGAAAGCAAGATGACGACCTGGAAGACTCACTGAGTCCCCAACAAAAACTGATGGAGGATTTAGGGACATCAATTAAGAAATTCAGGCTGCTTTGACCAGTTCATGGAAATCTACGTGGGCACAAGTTAGACTATTAAAGCTACTAGGGCGACCACCAGTATAAATAAAATCACATAAAAAGAATAAGTCATCGATTGCCCATAAGAATCTCCAAAGCCAAGGCTACATTTTGGCGGGCACAGATCCAGCATGTGAAAGCACTAGTCATTTTGTCGTTTGACAAAAGCCAATCTAAGTTATTTTTATCTAATAAAGGATATTAGGAAAAAATGATGTAGTTTAATTAAAAGTAAAATCCTATAATAAGTTTTATAGATTTTGGTATTCTTTAAAGAAGATAATTGAAATAATCACAACTAGATGCAAAAAAAAGCATGCCTTCCAATTTGTATGAAACAGAGGCTTATTCATATAATTTCAGATTATTTATAAAAGAAATACAATAGTGTTAAGAGCGGGGATGGTGTTTGTAAGTGGTAATTTTTGTATGTATAATCTCTGTAAATAAACTTCAAAAAAATCAAATAGAATCAATTTCTCATAATTTTTTTCAATACAGTAATTGAGTTTGATGCTAAATATTCCAATGTTAAAAGCTTAATTGTTAAAGTTTTGTTACTAATATTTATTTCAAGTATATTGTCATATTTTGAGGAAAATAGAGTATTTACTGTACTGCAGCACTTAAGTTTAACAGTCGATTTTCTTCTTTAGTGTACATAGATACACAGCTATACAATATTGACATGGTCTCTGGTTATGCTGATCAAAGACAAAGCTCTCTTTTGAACAGAACATTATTCTACCTCATATGGCAGTTCTTTTCATTCCAATTTAATTTACTACACTCACAGCATGAGAATCCAAGCTTTAAAAAAAGAGAAAATTTTAATGCTAAAATTTTGTCATTTACTTTCACGTACCAAGAATCAAAATGGTTTAAGAATTGACCTAGCAGATAGAGCATTTTATAAAAAGATGCTTCTAAATGTTAGCATTTCCTTCTCAAGGATTGCATGCCTGCAAATAGAAGGGCTGAAATGGCTGAGACTGACAATGTGCCAGAGGTCGCTTACAAAGAGAAGTGACTCCTTCAAGACCGCTGGTGTTATTCCTAGTCTAAGTGGCAAGAGTCCTGATTCAGGAAGTACGTGCTTGCTTTTGTTTGACTTCAGGTTTTCTTAACTGCCCTGGTTGGACTGGAAAAGCAATACCAATCGGCACTCCAGCCGTTGTATTCTATGAGTACCAGAGAAGGACATGAGGTCCAATTACTGGGATACCTTAGAAATTTAGCAAGAAATGCAAAAAGGGAATTATAACCATCCTGGACATATTTTATGGACCAAATAATTACAGAAGAGCAAAGGTGATTTTTATATTGTTGAATAGCAAAAATATGATTTGTGAGTAGATAGCTAAAGTGCAGATTATCTTGATGCCTCTTAAAGTTAATTATCTGAAAAATGTAGATGAATTCATAAAAGGGAAAATACAAATCATCATTAATGCATAGCACAGCCACTAAAAAGAACACTGGTCATTAAATTCAAGCTTTGATTTCAGTGAAAATAGTTCATATTTTAGCAACATAGATATTAAAAATTTTAGTAGCATTTACATGTTCCTTTCCTAATTTGTAAGTCAAATTTCAGCCAATTTATATACAATAAGCATACAAGATAATAAATAGTTAAAAGAAAGGGTTTTGTTATCGTGTTCATTTATACAAATTATTATACTTAATCCAAGTTTTTAAAACTAAATTATATTGATTAGCTAAAAATATATAGAACCATTAAGTTAAAACTTTTATTCTTTGACCTTGCCACTTTTTTAAATCCAGGTAAGCATCTATGAAAAACTTACTGGAGCATGCACACTTACCATCTAAGCATCTCAAATGTGCTGTTTCTAAATTCTAAACAAAAGTTGGAATGCCATTGTATTTTCCAAAATTTACAGGGACTGCTGTTTAAACTCAGTTGATATTTTGATTTTGAAAGAGAACTGAGCATCAAAAAACTTCCTGAAATTTCCTAATGTCACAGTCCAATGGCCACACCATATAGATAGTCTCTCAGTATCAACTGCACTTTTGATAAAATATAAACTTTATGTAAATTAAAGTATCTGATCCTTAAACTCGAAAACACTTTTAAAAACTTGGAAAACTTGCAAGGTGGATTTTATTTTTAGTATATAAATGTAACAGAGAGCGGGAATAAAGAAGGAACAAGGAAAGAATTAACTGGAAGAGAGAGAGAGAGGGAGAGAGAGAGAAAGAGATTGCTTTGGAAGAAAGGTTACTATAGGGGAGGGAGAGGTATGAGAAGGAAGGAGGCAGAGCATTGGAAGGAAAAGATCCAAATATTTATTTGAGGAAATTGTTGAATAATTTTACTACAGTATTTCTTTGTCTTTTCTATATATTAACATATTAAGAAAAAGTCAATTTAGGAGACTTAAAAGCAAAATGAGATAACTTAGCATTATCCCACTTCATTACGGGGTTATATTCTACTCTAAGTTCCTTCTTAGTACAAAGAACACCCTGATTTCCCCACACATAACAGAATAGAGAAAAATGGCTGCCATGGAGTTCAACCGCCCTCAGCAGGACACCTTTGATGCCTTTGAAGCATGGAAAATCTGGAAGTTACTGACTAATGTCCCACCACAGTCAACTTCTTCTGGCCTTAGTTCACCTTCAGAGACGTGACTATCTGTTCAACATCTGTCAGATGCCTCTGCATTCATGTAGTTGGAAGTCCTGGTCCCTCTCGACTGACTTGTCACACTGCAATTCATGAAATGTAACAATGTTTTATGAAAGCCAAGGTGCTTGGATGAATGTGCCTATTGACAAGATTTTTCCAAGTAATAAGAGAATTAATATCAATGACATCATTCAAGATTGAATACTGACAACAGCAAATATTTAGAACTGACTATTGGCATATGACATAGTTAGGATGATCGTATACGTCTTGAAATTTCTAATTAAACCTCAAAGTCAAGTCTTCTGGACTATTGTTCCTATAAATAAGCCTATGCTTAGTAGGAAACATGTGGTAACTCTTCTTACATTCTACAGAGCTCTTCTAAACTAAATGATGAGATGAAGGTAAAAAGTAATGTAAAATGAGACAAGAGGAAGTAGAAGTGAAAAAGAGTAGAAACTACCTAAAGTAAGTGGAGCAAGTATCTTTTACCAGACATAGTAAACTTGCTTATTATCATAATTTTAGCTCTGACTTTGGATTTAGGTATGTTGCTAATTAAGTTTAAAAAAAGAAAACTAATTGGTTTATGCAGTTTTAATTTTTTAAATTTGTGTAGAAAATTATTGTTTGGGTTCTCACTCACAGAAAAATATTTCACTGTAGATTCATTAAGGACAAAATTGCTAATGACATTGACATTTCAAAGTACAGAATTTCTATAAATACTAAAGGCATAACAACTTTGAAGATATTTACACATGTAGGACTTATGACGATGCTTTATATTTTTCTTCCTGAACATCTAATTTAATAAAGTAAACATGTATTTTAATATAGAGAAAGGGATGGCTAACCTGCCCATTTAGACCATCCCCCAAATATCAAATTTCTTAAAATATCAAGTATCTTTTTTTGATAGGAACTTAATTCAATTCAGTTCATGATTGCATTATTAACAATGCCCCTAATGTAGACAATCTGTGCTACTATATCAAGTGACAGGCTGAGGCTTTAGATAGGACAGGGAGACTGAATCATTATTACCCTTTGAAAGTATAAGAACCAGAATAATATTCTAACCCCAACGCATTGTTGTGGAAGTGACTTACAAGGTGTCTGCAAAAATAAATGCTCTAGCTCTGGCTGGTGTACCTCAGTGGACTGAGCCCGGGCCTGTGAACCAAAGGGTTGCCAGTTCAATTCCCAGTCATGGCATATGCCTGGGATGCAGGCCAGGTCCCCAGTAAGGGGTGTGTGAGAAGCAACCACGTATTGATGTTCCTCTTCCTCTCTTTCTCCTTCCCTTCCCCTCTCTCTAAAAATTAAAAAAAAAAAAAACATACCCAAAACACTAAAAAATAAAATAAAAATAAATGCTCTATCAATTTCAGCAGAATCTGAAGTGCAGGCTGACAAACTCACTGATCATTTGCCTATGAGTCTCAGAGGCCAGAAGTGAATCTATAGGCAAAAGTTTTCTTAACCTATTCTTAGCCTTCCAGAAAACTGAAAACATTCCAGCAGCCCTCCATTAGTCTCTGAACCCACATTTTGGGACTACCTATTATGGAGTCCTTCAATATATCAGAAACAAAATGTGCATGAAATCCAAGGCTGACACAGGAGGCTTGAATTTAGGTTTTTAAGGCTAGTTAATATCTTCATTGTCTGGTAGCGGGGAGTGCTTTAACATGACGAAGTTAGGGAATTAGCTACAGACGTAGATATTTATCATTATCCTAACAGCATGACAGACACAGGCTAGGACTTGAAGTTGATGACATTCACCAGATAGTTATGGTTAGGAACCTATTTATTGAATTGCTTTAATAATAACCTTTTCACTCTTCTAAGCGTGGTTTATCAATACTGTATTCAGTGTGAGGGTAAATCCTGGTATTTCTGCATCTTGGGAGAAGGTTAGTTTAGATTCCCAGTAGATACTCAGAAAATTTGAAGGTGTTCTTTATTAACTTGAGAATGGCTTATGAGTCGGAAGAGATTATGAATTAAATGTGATTTATCTGGATGGGTTCTTTTGCTTACTTTTCTCAAACACCTTACATTCTTTCAGAATCAAAATTTATTTTAGGGTTTTTAGATATATGTCTCAGATATCATATTGGCTGCATTATTTCTTTCACCATTACACATTACTTTTCTATTTATTTATTTGATGGGTTATTTTAATTATGTATCTTTTATTTTTTATAAAGACTTCATTTTTATTGCAGTTTCAGGTTTACAAAAAAATCAAGAGGGATGTACAGAGGTTTCCCATACACCCCTCGCCCCCACACGTGCACATCCTCTCTCGTCGTTAACAACCGTCACTAACAAAACGGTGCATTTTTAAAGAAGGGTAAACCGACACTGACACAACTTACCACCCAGAGTCAAAATGTACTTTAGGGTTCAGTCTTGGTGTTGTACGTTCTGTCAACTTGGACAGATGTTTAATGATGCAAACACAACATTAGAATATCATTCCGAGTGTTTTTACTGATCTACACATCCTCTGCGCTCTGCCTTTTCACCTCTGCCCATTTTCTACCCTGGGAACCACTGATCTTTTTATCGTCGAGGTAGTTCTGCCTTTAACAGAATGTCATATGGTTAGAATATACAGTATGTAGCCTTTCCAGATGGGCTTCTTTCTTTCTTTTTTTTTTGTAATATACCTTTATAAGGGAACTCTATCCTTTCTCAGCTTGGTAGCTCATTTCTTTTCAGTGTGGAATGATATTTCATTGATTTGATATACCCATTCACCTACTGAAGGACATCTAGGCCGCTTCTAAGTTTTGGCAATTATACATAGTACTGGGAAAACATTTGTGAGAGGGTTTTTCTGTGGGTGTAAGTTTTGTCTCATTTAGGAATGTGATTGCTGGATCCGTGAATATGCTTGGTTTTGTAAGAAACTGTGAAGCTGTCTTCCAAAGTGTCTGTACCATTTTGCATTCCCACCAGCAATTAGTGAGCACCCAAACAATATCATTTTCCACAAAACTTAATAAAAAAAAAACTGCATAAACCAATTAGTTTTCTTTTTTAACCTTAATTACAACATAACTATATCTAAAATCAGAAATAAAATTATAAAAATCAGCAAATTAAATAAAACTTGCTTTGAAAAATAAGTTTAGGAGTTAGAAAAAAATTAAAATATCTTTATATTAAAAAAGGCAAAATGAAAATAAAATATTCTAAATAGAATTTCAGTGAAAAATATACCCAAAATTGTGTGATATGCCAAAATGGTACTTACTAAAACAATGTATTACCCTGATGTCATATATTAGAAAAATAAAACGCTAAAAATTAAAAATTAAAACTTTTAACTTAAAAAGTTAAAAAATAATAATAATAACTAATGACTATTTAAAGGAGACTATAATGATAAGAGCATATGAAATAGAAAATAAAATAATATTAAAAATTGGTCAATAGTTGATTATCTAAATACATCAATAAATTTAACCAGAAGAAAACCTGTCAATATTCTTCAAGGAAAAAGAAAACAACAGACTTCCAGCCAAGATGGAGGCGTAGGTGGACACACTATGCCTCCTCCCTCAACCAAAATTAAGGACATCAAAAATGTAGGAACAAAAAACAACCAGAGCAGACAGAAAATTGAACTGAATAGAAGTCCAACAACCACTCAACCAGACCAGTAAGAGGGGTGGAGTTGGCGGCCAGTGGAGAGGGGTCGGGCAGGAAAAGGTGGTGGTTGGCAGTCCTGGGTGTGCAGGTGGTGGCCAGCCGACCCCGGGCAGAGGGTGGCAACGAGCTGACCCAGTGAGGTGTACAAGGTGATTGGCTGACCTCGGACACATTTGACACAGATAAACCAGGCAAAAACAGGCAGTGAGACAGATCAAGCAACCCAGGGCCCCAGTGCCGGGAAATAAAACCTGAAAGCACTGACTGAAAATATTTGTGGGAGTTGAGTTGCCCTGAGAGACCCCCAGCCTCACAGGAGAGTTCATTGGAAAGACCCACAGAGTTCCAGAATGTGCACAAGCCCACCCACCAGAAACCAGCCAGAAGGGCACAATTTGCTTGTGGGAAGCGGCAGAAGGGACTGAAATCTAAGAGACAGTGGAGCAAGCACCATTGTTCCCTCTCTGACCCCACCCCCACATAAAGCGTCACAACCCAGCAACTGGGTTGCCCCACCCTGGTGAACACCTAAGGCCCCACCCCTCATAGGAAACAGACTTGACCTGACCAAAAAATTATGGTTCAAACGGAAGAATCAATCAAAGCCCCAGAACCAATACTTTTAAGTGACCAAGGGATAGCCAACCTATCAGATGCACAGTTCAAAGCACTGGTGATCAGGAAGCTCACAGAATTGGTTGATTTTGGTCACAAATTAGATGAAAAAGTGAAGGCTACATTAAGCGAAATGAAGGAAAATGCACAGGGAATGAATAGTGATGGAAAGAAAACTGGGACTCAAATCAATGGAGTGGACCAGAAGGAAGAAAGAAACAACCAACAGAAAAAAATGAAGAAACAAGAATTCAAACAAAAAAAAAAAATGAGGAGAGGCTTAGGAACCTCCTAAGGTTCCTTAGGACATCTTTAAATGTTCCAACATCCAAATTATAGGGGTACCAGAAGTGGAAGAGGAAGAGCAACAAGTGGAAAACTTATTTGAACAAATAATAAAGGAGAATTTCCCCAATCTGGCAAAGGAAATAGACTTCCAGGAAGTCCAGGGAGATCAAAGAGTCCCAAAGAAGTTGGACCCAAGGAGGAACACACCAAGGCAATCATAATTACATTAGCCAAGATTAAAATGGAGAGAATTCTAGAAGCAGCAAGACTAAGGGGACAGTCACCTACAAAGGAGTTCTCATCAGGCTGTCAGATTATTTCTCAAGAGAGACCTTACAGGCAAGAAGGGCTGGTAAGAAGTATTCCAAGTCATGAAAGCCAAGGACCTATAGTTGTTCTATCCAGCAAAGCTTTCATTTAGAATGGAAGGGCAGATAAAGCATTTCTCAGATAAGTCAAGTTCAAGGAGTTCATCATCACCAAACCCTTATCATATGAAATGTTAAAGGGACTTACCTAAGAAAAAGAAGATAAAAAATACGAACAGTTAAAAGACAGCAAACTCATAGTTATTAACAACCACACCTAAAACAAAAGCAAACTAAGTGGACAGTTACAATAGGAACAGAACCACAGAAATGGAGGTCACATGGAGGCTTAGCAACAGGGGAGTGGGAGGAGGAGAGAGGGGGAGAAGGTACTGAGAATAAGTAGCATAGACAGTAGGGAGAAAATAGACAGGGGCTAGGCAAGAATAGTATGGGAAATGTAGAAGCTAAAGAACTTATGTCACATGGACATAAACTAAAGAGGGTGAATGTGTGTGGGAGGGGGTGTGCAGGGTGGAGGGGAATGAAGGGGGGAAATGGGACAACTGTAATAGCATAATCAAAATATATTAAAAAAGAAAACAACAAATATTACAATATTAATATAATACCAAACAAAAATATAGCTATTACAGATTTAAAAGATACTTAAATATTTTTTAAAAACAGCAACCATTAAATTTTACAACTTGATATAGAAAATTTGATAGAAAATATAACTTACCAACACTGAGTAATTAAAAGATGGGAAAACTGAATAATCTTATAAACATTAGTATTGAATCTTTAGTAAAATATCTTTTCACCAAAACAGAGTCCTGGATGGTTTTTCAGAACATATGTACTAAACATTCAAAATAATAATAATTCCACAAGAAATAAAAGTAAGAAAATGGTAAAAAAAAACTCTACAACTTATTTATAAACATAAAACCTTTATACATTAGCCACAAAAGAACTTTATGAGAGAAAAGGAAAATCAAACTAATTCATGAAGAAAAGTATTACACAGGTAGAATTTAATTTTATTCTAGAGCTCATGTTTTACCACAATAGTGAATAACACTGGTTATATTGAAGTGTTAAAATAGGGACTTAATTTATTTTACAAAAACTCTCTTTAAAACATAATGTTTTCATCAAAAAATATCTGTCATTTTAATTTTTAAATGTAATATAACACATTCAT
>PVKM010015747.1:0-19417 GCA_004027735.1 Carollia perspicillata
AACAACAACACAATACGAAAACAACCACTGGTTAAACTGTTTGTGCAAGGCGCTGCCATCATGCCATCGGGTTTGGGCACTCATCAGGACGGGGACCATGGGGAGATAAACAAGCAGAAGGCTTACAGATGTCGAGTGAGCTTTACAAGCACGGAAACGAAGAAGGAAGCCATTGGCTATTGGGTGCGTGGATCTGTTGGTGATGAATAAGAGACTGCTGGTGTCCTTCATGTAGCCAGAGTGGGGTTGGCAGGTCAGCCCAGAATCAGATATTTCTCATCTCCTAAGCAGCCCAGGGCCCTGCTGCCATTAAGGGCACTCCAATCCACCTTAAGTCATGGGTATTGACAAAAGGACATAAGAGCCAACTGTAAGGCTCTCGTTGGCCAGTGATGAGACAACACGAGCACCAGGGGTATGAAACACATCAGATAGGTTGAAATTCTTGAGTGTGCAATGACGCTGAAAAGATATTACTCACCATTGCAAGGTGATACAAAACCAATCTGTTATTTTGGAAATTCGCGAATAAAAGAAAGGAACCAAATATTTGTCCTGCCTTTCTGACATTCACTGCACCAAACGGTAGACGTGGGAAAGTTTTCCTTTATGTAAATATTTCAGCTGATAAGATAGAAAGACTCACACATCCCCTGTTATGTGCCTCCTGGTGGAAGAAGACAAAGAAATAAGATTTTGCCAAAAGGAAAAAGAAAAGAAAATTGAACTGGATACAAGTGAACTAGATCCAACAACACATTGTTTTTGGAAATAGAGAGGCTAGAGAAAAATGTCAAATAACGTAAAGTATAAGAGACAAAATGACAAAGGGTCCAATTCCTAAGAGAAAAGAATTACAAGGAAAAAAGGAAGTGGAGGGGAAACCCATAGACTGAAAGGAGCTTTGAGACATACTCCCCAGTCACAATGTGTGGGTTCCAATAAAGTGTCACAAATCAGTTTTAAACATTGATAACGGGAAACTTGAACCCTGATGGGACATTTGATGATTTCAGAAATTATTGTCAATTTTTTAGATGTGCTGTTGTGGTTACATTTTTTAAAAAAGAGAAAGTTCTTATTTTTTTAGCAATACAAACTAAAATATGAGCAGATAAATGAGATGATAACTATGATTTGCTTTAAAGTCATAAGGGGCAGGGGAGGATGGGGGATATAGATAAAGCACATTAACCATGAGCTGATAATTTTTGAAGATGTGCCATGAGCTCATGGGAGTTTGATGTTTTCATGATAGAAAGTTAAAAAAATCCATTGGCCAACCCAAATCTGTCTATCCCTTTCTCTTTTATTTACTTAGTTATTCATTTCTAATAAGGACCTGATGATGTTTTTTTAAAAATTGATTTTAGAGAGAGAAGGGGAGAGAGAGAGAGAGATACATAAATAGATGTGAGAAAGTTGCCTCGCATAGGCACCCCAACGGGGTAGGTATGTGCCCTGACCAGAAATCAACCCCGCAAACTTTTGGTCGCTCCAACTGCTGAGCCACTTGGCTAGGGTTGTCCCTTTCTTTTAATATTAAAAACATTATTATTAATAATATTAATATGAAGTCTCACTTGATGACTCCCATGGAGTCACTTTCATGGGAGATCTTGGCAAACAGGAAACCTGGGTTCTAAACCTACTTTCCTATTCACCAGTTGAGTGACTTCGAAACTTCCCTCTCTGGGTCTGCTATTCCTCTGGGAAATGAGGGGCAGGAAGGGTTTGTAACGTCCTGCTGGCTGTGGATTCTTGCAATGATTAAGACATTGGGTCCTACAGCCTGACTGTCTGGGCAGGAACCCCAGTTTTCTCATATGTATCCCTGGGATACATATCCAGGTTTTATAAAATGGACAGAACCAGGATGTTTAAATGAGATCCTGAATGCATTCATTCCATAAACATTGAGCACTTTGGCCTCTGGGTTGGGAGGGTACCCTGTCGGAAGCCTAAAGGAGATCCCAGCTAATACAGAGTAAACACCAAATGAGAAGCAGAATTTCAAAGAGCTAGAACTGTGAAGCAAACGGCTCACAGCAAACTCATGGAGAACTACTTCCAGGGAGGTGGGCTGCAACTTTCAAAGGGCTGATTGGACGGTCGGGAGTAGCCTGCCGTGGATGATGCGGCCTTCCAGCAGAGCCAGCGGTTTCCAGCCCTGCGGATCTCATCTCCCTCTACCAGGGCACCCCATTTGGCAATATCTGGGGACTTTTGGTTGCCACAGCTACGGGGCAGGTCATTTTGGCACGAAGTGGGTAAAGGACAGGGATGCTGTTCAGTATCCTACACTGTGTAGGATCTCCCACACACCAAAAACGATCTAGTCAGAAATGTCAGTCGTGGCAGGTTGAGAAACCCTGATAAAGAGCGTACAGCAAGACAAGGGTCCTGAGTCACAAGGGAGTTTGCAGTGGTCAGGGTGCAAACGGAAATGTCGTGTAGCTGAGTAAACAAGCATGATGTGAGGGAGGCTGGACTAGATGATGGAGCGCTTTTTAGAGCACCGTGAGGAGCCTCGAGTTACCGCCAAAGCAGTGGAAAGCCCTAGGAGAGTTTTAACTATGGGATGAACGTAATCCATGTGATGCTCTATGTACAGTTAAGAGCGCAAGTAAATATCATCCATTATTATCATTATTTTCCTGTGTTCCCTACTTGGCCCCAGCCAGAACTCAGGCCTCCGCGTGGCCGCAGTGACTCCTCCTGGCCAACAGGGGGCGCCGACCGACAGTTGGCCTCCGGCCGCCCGGGGCGGGCCTTCTCTTGCCGTCCCTTTTTCTCGTCTTTTCCCCACTGGAGAAGTCGGGAAGGTGGCGGCAGCGGCGGCGGCGGCGGCTGTGGTCGTCCCGGCCAGGCCGGTTGGTGTGGCCGGTCAGCCCGCGCTCCGCAGCGCTCGCGCCGCGCCCAGCCCAGTCGAGGCGAGTGACGGCGGCCAGGTCCGGCGCGGGCGGCGCTCGCTGACGGAGGGCGGCGGCGGCGGCGGCCAGGGCGGCCCGTGGGACCGTGGGCCCCCGGCGCGGCGCCGCCCGGCTCCCGGCCCTGCCGGCCTCCTCCCTCGGCGCCGCGGCCATGGCGGCCAGCGCGAAGCGGAAGCAGGAGGAGAAGCACCTGAAGATGCTGCGGGACATGACCGGCCTCCCGCACAACCGAAAGTGCTTCGACTGCGACCAGCGCGGCCCCACCTACGTGAACATGACGGTCGGCTCCTTCGTCTGCACCTCCTGCTCCGGCAGCCTGTGAGTGGGCGCCGCGGGGCGGGCGTGGGGGGCGGCCGGGGGCGGCCGCTGGGGCGCGGGCCGGCGGGCGGGGCGGCCGAGGCCGGCGGCCGGGATGTGCTCGGCCCCGGGGCTGGGGATCCGGGCTCGGGGCAGCCTTCGTGGGTGGGACCTGGGCGGGTCTGGGGTCGGGACTGGGCGCCGGGGGAGAGCCTCTGCGGTCCCGGCGGAGCCGGCGCCGCCTCCCTTGGGCCTCGGTCCCCCCGCGGGGGGTGCTGACCCAGTGCCCCCTTTAGGGAACAGGCCGAAGGGGGCTGGGGAGCGCCGTGCGGGTCCGTTGTGTGCTCCGCCCCTCGGCGGCGCGGGCGCGTCGGCCGCGCGAGGCACCTGCCGGGCGCCGGCGGAGTGGGTGGGGGGAAGCTGGGGTGGGCGAGGGCTGGGAGGACGCGGAGCCTGGGCTTTCCGCCCCCGAGTCGATTACCCGAGTCCCTGGGAGCAAGCAGGCACGTGGACAGAGTAACAAGATTGAAATGTTTCGACGGCACGGACGCGCATCCCCAGGGAAAAGTTCAAGAGGATTGATTTCGGCCGAGGGAGGCAGAGCAGCAGATGTGAGGTCGGAGGGGTGTTGGGTTTAAGGTCCAACGAGCGTCTCGAGGAGTTTGGGGAACGTTTTGATGGAGATAAGGTATTGACTACTGGGAGCCGTGTCGTTCCCGATGTGGTGGTGGTGTCTGTGAGACTTCCCCATCGATGCCCAAGTGCCCCAGCTGTCCCCAGAAGTGGGGAGAGATGGGAAGACAGCGCTGTGTCAGGACAGCGGAGACTGCCGATCGGAATGACCGGGGCGGTGCGTATTTGCTCATCTTGGCTGCATTAAGCTTTATTTTGATAAGATTTTTGTTCTGCGAAATTTCTTTTGGAAAGTTTGCGGGAGCTTTTGGAACCTATAAGAAGTTCTACGCACCAACTACCATTGACTCAGTTATTGACGAATATTCAGTTATTGGTCACTGCATATTTGTAAGAGCTTTGTTAAGTTCTAAGTTAAGTTATTTGTAAGATCTAGTTAAATTCTTTTGTTTGAACCATTCTTCCAAGTAATTTGATTACCCCCTCACCAAGTTAAAAAAAAAAAACAGACAAAAACCTTTGTAAGATTAATATTGAGACAAAGTACATGACATGAGAACACTCGTATTTGGAAAATGCGGGACATGCTCACAGTGTATCATTTACTTCTTTTTTCCTTTAAGAAAAAGAGGCATTTTTAGTCTTCCATGACTTATTTCTTCAACAAACATTTATTGGGTGCCCAGTAGGCTCTGTGTGAAGTTGTGGGGTGTTCTGATAAATACAGCCAAGTTCTTTTTGTGAAAATTTTAAGAAATATTTATTTATTTATTTATTTATAGAGAGCAGGGGAGGAAAGGGAGAAAGAGGGAAAGAAACATCGATGTGAGGGAGAAACCTCGATGGGTTGGTTGCCTCTCCCTTGCACCCCAACCAGGAACCAGGCCTGCAACCCAGGCGTGTGCCCTGACTAGGAATGGAACCAGCGGCGACCTTTTACTTTGGGGGAAGGACTCTGAAGCACCTGAGCCACGTGGGTCAGGACTTCAGCAAAGTTCTCGTTTTCTTGGTGCTTAGGTCCTAGTAGGGGAGATGATAATTAAATGAGAAAAACATCAGGGGTGAGTACACAATAAAATAGGATGATAGGAGAGACATCCTCTGAGAGAGAGTTTTAGATTAGATAGTCAGGGAAGCACTCTTAGAAGCTGTCAGTTAGTGGTATCATGGAATCACCCCAGAATCATAGAGCTGGGTGGTACCTTCGAGGTTGTCAGGTTCATAATTTTCATTTGCAGAGAGAGTTAAGTGACTTATGTTGGGCAACTTTGGTTCTAAAATGAAGCCAATAGTTAATTGTTTTAAAGTGTATTTGATATTTATTATGTGCATAATAAGTATGTTCTGCTTTTACTAAACACAAGGTCCTTTGATGTATTTAAAGTGTTTAAATACACATATATTTACTGTTCTGGATTTCTGACATTTCTGTGTAGCCCATTATAAGTATAGTGGGTCAGCTTTTAATTTATTGTTGCAAGTGCATAGTATCAAGAAATATTTACAAATTTCTCCTAGATTCCACATTTCAGAAATATTCTCTATAAAAGTATACTTCGGTATGATGATGATTGTTTATTTTAATGGAGTTTAGTCTATGATAGGGCTTCATATCTCTGTTTGGTGGTGATGCCACAAGTGTTTATTGATCACTTGGCCTGTGTTATACACTGTGGGAGTCACTGGTGTTACTTGGGTCTTCCTATCCTTAAAGAGCTTGCATTCTAAGTATATAAATGTAGTTACAATATATTGTAACATTTCCTGTCTTTGAATGAGCTACCTGTGACGTACATAAACGATGGGGAAAGTTTCACAGAGGAGTTGGTGCTTGAGCAGGGAGCTGTAAAGACAAGATCTGTATGGCAGGCAGATCCGTGTAGTTGAAAGAACAGGCATTTGTGAGTCTGAGAAACCTGGTTTTGAATCCCGGCTCCCTTTACTAGCTAGGTGGTATCGAGAATGGCACTCAGTCTCTTTGAACTTGGGTTTTCTCATCTGTGAAATGGTGAGCATATGGTTTAGCTTGTAGCTTTTGGCTGTAGGTTAGTTTTCTGTATTTGAGATAATGTATGTGTAACATGTCACACATGCTTGGTTCCTGGTAGGTGCTCAGTAGATGAGAAGCATTATTAACAGGGTGGAGAGAACATTTCCCAAGTAGGGAACAATATGTGAAATGCATCAAAATGAGAAGCAACTTTATAAAAACCCCTCAGTTTTGATTTTTTTAGATGTAACTCAAAACCTGACTCAGATTGGTTTAGAAATATGAGGGGAATTTATTGTTTGGTTTTGGGTAAGACTTTATACAGTGGCTTAATGATGTCTAGATTTCCCTTGTTCACAGAAGACTGCCTCCAGCTCCTGGAGCTGCGTACTGTCTCCCAGCTCTCCCCGAAGTTCTGCAGTTCACTCCTGCCGAGCTTGAGCCAGTGCCTTCATTGGACACATGTTGGTTGCTGACTTCACTGGAACAACAAGGATCCCCAAATAGAATTCCACCGTCAGGAATCTGGGGTCCTGGGAAGGAGGGAGTGGATGCTGGATCAAATGTCTATGGCAGAAACACTGAAGGGACAGTAGCTCCTGAGGATTTTTTCCTTTGAAAAGCAATAATGCAGGAAAATAATTTAAGAATAATGTAACTGTTGAGTTTAAGGGTAATCAAATATTTGTCATTTAGATGACATGGCCTAAGTGAAAGAATATGAATTTTGAAGTTAAATTTTGATACTGCCACCAGCTTTGTGACTTAGCCATAGTAAGGTATTAGCCAGGCCAGGCCATCCTCTTAGCCTCAGTGTCTTTATTTGTGATAAGATGCTATGAGTATTAAATAGTACAATTCTTTGAATATTGATTGAACACATAATTAATGTGAGGATGGGTTAAGCAGTGGATATACATACAGGGAGTAGGCAAAAGTAGGGTTATAGTTGTTTGTATGGAAAATAATATAATAATAAATAATAGTACAAGAATAGACTCTGTTTTGCATATTCACAATGCTTAATCTAATTTTGTCCTACCTCGTATATTAAATAAGGCATGCTAACTGCCATTCAGAAACCTCGATGTGGCTAGAAAATGCTAATACACAGTAAGTGGTGTCCAGTATCAGAATTTTAAATTACAGGATAGTCACATAACTTTTATAAGTCATTTAAAAATATCTTTGTTTAAATAAGTTAAATGTTAATATACTAGGTACAGAGCTAATTTTTTTCAGAGAGCTGTCCTTTGCTTGCATGAGGTACATTCAGAATACATAACTGAATTTAGATTGTAGAACTTCAAAATGGACTTTAGATTTAGATGTGACTAAACAGTTCTTACAATTTTTTATTTATTGAGATTTTGGAAAGAAGTGAGAGCCAGCAAGCGGGGGAGAGAGAGAAAGAAAAACATCAGTCTCTTCCATTTATTTATGCATTTATTGGTTACTTCTTGTATGTACCCTGACAGGGGATCGAACCAGCAACCTTGGTGTATTGGGACGGTGCTCAAAACAACATGCTTGACCAGGGCTTCAGTTAAACTGGTGGCTTTTTTTGTTTCGTGTTTTTATTTTTTATTTTTAGAGAGAGGGGAAGGGAGGGAAAATGAGAAGGAGAGAAACATCATCAACTGGGGATGAAACCAGCACCCTTTCTCTTTGTGGGTTGACACTGGTCAGGGCTAAACTGTTCTTCATTGAGGCAGAGGGGGGTTATCCATAGAGCAGTCTGATTTGTCACTTTCAAGTTCTTAAAATTTACAAGTACTTAAAATTATAAATGGACACTCTGTTACAGCCAACAAGAAAATGCTGCCTTCCTGTTGGAGACTAATTTTAGACCAAATTGTTCGTTTTGTGTAGACTAACATTCATGGAATAAGGGAATAATGTAAGAGTTGTTCTATTCTTAAAAAAATGACTCATAAATTTTTCAGAGAGGGTTTAGATAAAAAGTTACACTTGAGAATTACGTTGTTTCTCTTAATACCAGCGATTTTGTGTGGACAGTATATTTAATCTTGGAATTTTACATGTGGATAAATGTAGCTGGGTAGTAACTCTTACTCTTAATTTTGTATGTATTTTGACTTATGGTGAATCTTGCAAGAATGTTAACATTATAAAATTAAAGTTGGACTGATGACTGAAAAGAGGGCTTTAGTTTTGGTACAGTTACTAGCATTAGAGTGGGTTGTAATCAGACACCCTTTAGGAGCTAGCTCTTGTAGTATGTAGGGAGACATCATGATGTCCCAGTGGGCAGCGATTCGTATCCTTAATTCCATCTCCACTTTTTTTAATACTCTGACGTGGCTATATTCAGGGAGATATTTTGACAATGCAGCACAATTTCAGTTTACTGTAAGTGGGAAAACTGTTTGGTACATTCAGTTGCTAAATTTTGCCAGCTCTTTGATGGGGGATGTATGAAATCAGTACAATTAATACTGTGAGGCGCCATGAAAGTTCTTCCTCATTTCTCACTTCAAACCTTTATCTCTTATTCAGTAAATATTGGTGGCTCCAATTTGAAACACAAACATGGAACAGTTGTGTTCAGTAGCTATGTACTTCTACAAGAAGATTGCTAGTATCTGTCTAGTAAAGAAACTTGGCATATTTTTAAAAGGTTTTATTTATTTTTAGAGAGAGGGAAAGAAAGGGAGAGAAACATTGATGTGAGAGACAGACAGACTTTGGTTGCTTCTCACAGGTACCCTGTCTGGGGACAGAACCCTCAACACAGCCGTGGGCCCAAACTGGGAATTGAATCCTTTGCTTGAACAGGTGCGGCCTTTTGTTTTGCTAGATGACTCCCAACCGATGGGGCCACACTGGTCAGGGCAAGAAACTTGGTATTTTTGAAAGTGAAAAATTACTCGCGTTTTCTAGGAATGCTTTTTTTCATCTTAAAGAAAACAATCTGTAAGTATATGTCAGGTTTAATTTTGACAAGAGCTGTTTATTTTTCATTCTTTATGTTTAGTTTTTAATTCAGTTTTAATTTTTATCAAAAAATGCATGCACGTAATTCAAAAAGGGAAGGGCTTATAGCAAACAAAAATAGTCATCTAATCCCTTCCTGCATTTCTTGTGCATGTAGACAGTGCTGATGGACTTGTCTGTTTCCACTTTCTATGTTTACCTTAAGTTTGGGTTTTATCTATTGACTCTTCTACTGTACAAGGAAAAATACAAGGATATGATTCTTTTAATACTTCTCTTACTCTCTCCACTTATACTTTGCTTTTTCCCCTTTAGTATAATTGTATCACAGTGTTTGGCTAAATCACTATTCCGAACTTGCCTTATTGTAACTCTGTGTATTCTGTTCTCAGCTGTGTCACACAGTATATACTACGTATGGCTTTCTTCTTGTACAACCGTTTTTCTCCCTGAAGTTTATAATTGTCTAGTTTTCTTCGTTTGCTTTGTTTTCCATGTATAGATCATCAGAATGTTCCCAGGTAAATTGTCTCTCTACAAGGTGTAAAATTTCATTCAATATGATCAGACACATATGGTTCTTTTTTTTTTTTTTTTTTTTTAATCTTTTCTGGGTACTTTCTGTCATTCTCTGGTATGGAAGTGGTGTTCTCCAGGCCTGCCGTGCAGCCTGTCATCCTGGGACTTTTTTCTGTCTTCATCCTGGATATTTCCTTCATACCGAGCCTGTGTCCTGCCCTCTCTTACCGGGACCCCACATCTTCATTAGCCTTTTGATTAAAGGTTAATGGGAGGTCATCTTTGAGAACTGCATGGCGGAGAATGGCTTATTCTGACCTCATTTTTAACTGAGTGGTTTGCCTACATTCACGAAGGTGAAAATACTTCGCGCTGGGCGTTTTGAAGGCATTGTTTGGTTGTCTTCAAACCTCCAGTATTGCTGTTGAGAAGTCTGGTGTTGTTACTGATTCTTTGCTTCCTATTTCCCCCATCCCTCTTTAGGAATATCTATATTTATATATATTAATACATGTATTTGATCTTTGGTCTCTGCTGACCTTTCTATTGAAGTATTTTAGTATAGGTCTTTTTGTTCAATTTTTAGGCATTTTGGGGGGACTTGGTTTGGAAACTCATGCTCTTTTTTTGTAGTAGTAGTAGTAGTAGTAGTTCAGAGCTGTTTCCTTCAGTCTTCTTACTGGGAAGAAGCCCGGCTACCAGTCTTCTGGAGGCCTAGTCGGGGGCGGGGATTGGGGGCATCGAGTTTACTCAGTATATGGAGTCTCAGACAAGCGCCCAGTTTTTAGTTTGTTTCCTCATAACCACCCTCAGACCCACCTGAGTCCCGAGTCTGTTTGGTATCCTCTCTCCAGATTAAATTTTTCTTCAGATTACTCCGCCCAAATCCTGGTAGGGGTGGTTTTGTGGCTTAGGGAAGCTCGGGGTCTCTTTTCGATCCCGTGTACACTCCCGGTTCCTTTGGTGATCTTCCTGGGGCTCTGTGGTGGGAATCACCTTCCAGCTGGCGTCTCCCACCTGTGCAGGAGCTTCCGTTTCCGCTTTCTTTACTCTGTAGGTCAGTTGCTGCAGGTATACTCACGTTTTATCTCCCGACCTCGTTATTAAGAGAGCCATAGTGTGTTGGGGGCTCCTGCCTTGTTCTGTCTCTCTGCCTCTGTGTGGGTTAATGCTTTTTTTTATGTGTCTGCTATCACGACATTGGGGTTTGGAGAGACCGAGAAGACATTCTTGGGCTTTGTCTACTTTCAGCCGGAATACCTTAATTAGTTTAAATCGTTACTTCATTATTTTGTAGATGCTTGCCCTAAGTGTTACAAGGAACTTAAAGAGTGATAGTGACTTCAGAAGAAAAACCCAAAATAACAGTTGTGTTTTATACCATGTTGTGTGTGTGTGTTTTCAGTAAAAGTTGGGTTCTAGATAAGTATTAAGTAACTAGCGTTGGACTATATCTAAATGTCAAATTAACTTTATTACTCTAGGCCAACAATGGACCCCCCTAAATTTTCACAGCCTATTACAGTATTTTAACCAGCTCCTCCCCAGCAGGGAAAAATGGTTAATCAAACTAACTAAATAAGGTTTCTTACTTACTCATCCGGCACAGATTGTTGTTTGAGTTGAACAAATGGCTATTAGCAAGATTGTTTGAGGCGTAGTTAAGAGCAGCATATTGGTGGACATACGGAGTGAGTCACTCCATCTGGTTGCAGTCATACCTGGGTGGTGGTCGTTAAAACTAAAACTCCCGGGGATCTGCATGTGACTTAATTATCCCGCAGAAACATGTTGGACTCGACAAGTAGGTGACTTTGGAACGTCTTAAAACCGGTTAATTGACAAACATGCTTTCACAGTATCAATACTGCTGTTATTAAATGAGTCATTATTTAATTTTTTTTTTGCACTAAACTGAAGACATAAACTGAAAAATGTGTTTTTCAGGATCCAGAATGGGTGGTACTTCAATATTGCACTGTAAAAAATGATGTGGTATACTCGCTGAACACTTTTATTCAATAGTTATGACTAGTGTCATTGCAGGAAAGTGTTTTATAAACACTAAATCCATATAACAGCTAGACTGGGCTTAGTAAAAATGGAAGTGGCCTCAGCTTTCAGGAATACACCTTAAAAAATAATTAGATAGATAAAATTCAGTTTTGATCAGTTAAAGATTCTCTTCATTTAAATGATCAAATCTGGTAGGTGGAGATGATCTGCTAATGAGAAAAGATTTATTTTAATTTGAAAAGATTTATTTTAATTTGATACTGTTAAATTATGGTTACTACAGATAGTAATATGGAATCGGTACTGTAGTGTTTTATTTCTTAAGTTGGCATACATTAAAATTAACTTTTTTGGCCCTGGCCTGGTGGTTCAGCGGTTGGAGCATCATCTCACGCACTAAAAGGTTTTGGGCTCGATCTGTGGTCAGCACACGTAACTAGGTTGCAGGGTTCCCCAGGAGGCAACCAGTTGATGTTTTTCACATCGATGTGTGTCTGTCTGTCTGTCTCTCACTCCCTCCCCTCTTGCCACCCCCTTCCCCACCTTCCTTTCTCTAGAATCAACATATCCTTGGGTGAGGACTAAACAAAAAAATAAAGTAAAAATTTTCACCTTAAAAAATTAAAACATAATCATAAGTATACATAATATACAGTTTTATTGTCATTTAACTACTTCTCATTTGATATCAAAGTATTTCTGATGTTATATTACTGTGAATTGTGATGAACATCTCATACATAGTTAGCTCTGTTTCAGATCCATTTTTTTATATCCTCAACAGAGGATATGTTCATTGCCTTTGGAGAGAGGAAGGGGGGAGGGGGAAGGACAGAGGGACAGAGACATACATGTGAGAAGCATGGATTGGTTGCCTCCCAGGGATCGAACCCGCAGCCTTTTGGTGTAGTGGTGATGCTCCAACAGAGTCATCCAGCCAGGTCTTAGATTCCTTCGAGAGCCCTGGTTCCCAGGCTTTGGTGGGTGTGGGGGGAGGTCGCACAGACAGGTGGTAGCTCAGGTGAGCTTCACTAGCCTGCCATTGATTGGGGGGTAAAGGGGAGACCGGAGGCGGCGCTCAGGCGATCTGAGGCCCAGGGTTGGGGGACCCCTGTTCCAGAGAATAGATTCTTAAAAGTTGTTACTGGGTCAAAAAGCACAAATGAGATTCTTGATAGTAATTGGTAAATTTGTTACATTCCCATTTTTGTTGCAGGCTCATCTGTTTGCATTCTACCCAAGAGATGGATAGAGCTAGTCTTTGTTGTTGTTGTGAAACCAAACTTTATAAGCACATGATACCCATGTACAAAAGGTTTTGGTAGCTGAAAGAGAAAAAACTCTTGTATATCCTTACATTGCGAATATAGTTAATCTGCTTGAGTAAATGGGATATAAAAGACCAATTAGAGAATCAACATGAATAAATGTAGTACTTCTTGGAGTTACTCAATTCATGTAGTTAATGTGGCCTTGCGAAATTGCATCTTAGTTTTATAAATCAAATCCTCTCTTAAGTGCACTGTTTGAGCTCTTTTAAAGAAATCCTGTAATAGGTTGGTAGTAACAAAATAGTCATGGGGAGGTTAAGTACAGCATAGGAAATACAGTCAGTAGTATATTGTAATCGCCACGTATGGTGTTAGGTAGGCACTGGAAATATCGGGGGGAACACTTTGTAAAGGATACGATTGTCTAACCACTGTGATGTACACCCGGAACTAATACAAAGTAATACTGATTGTAAACTGTAATTGAATAAAAAACTTGTAATAAATTCTTGATGGGTGTGAAAAATATGTCCTCATTCTGGTTGTATTTGTTTCATAAGTTCAGTTGTTTATTTATTTAATTAATGAATACCTTTGTTGTGCATAAATAGACCCTGTGATACGGTAGGGACTCAAGATATATGAGTACCAGCCTTTATACATTGTACTGCTTTCATGAGATTATCTTTGTATAAATAACTTAAAGAGAGCCAAGGCTTTCCTCGTCTAATGATTGGAGAGGTATGGGGTATTATTCTTTGCTCAAAAATTTCTGTTTAAAACATACACCCTTGTAACAGTGTCTAACAGTTTCTCATTAGAAGGTAATTGTTTTGCCTTTTCTCGTTTTCAAAAGGCTGCTCTAGGGAAAGGGAGAGGTAAAGTTTGGCCGGCACAAGGAGGAGGCGGCATTAGGGAAGGAGGAGAGACGGACCAGCCAAGTGAGAATGGGGGGAGTAGAGGGATTGGAGAGAACAAATAACATGCTGAGTTCTGAAATTGGTCTGGGGCTGGGTGGGGTGTAAATACATGCCCTAAGTGAACAGTGAACGAGCTTTCCCGAAAGTGGGGAATTTAGTCCTGTTCTCATGATAAGGATGAGCTGGGAAACAGTGTCATGCTTTAAATGAATAATAATGGTTTTCCTAAATTTTCACGTGGAAATTTAAGTTATCTTGAAAACTTTAATTTGTTACTGCAAATTGTAAAGGTACTCGAAGGTAAAGCATACTACCGTTGTTTCTTCATAGTTTGAGGTTGAAAGTTTTACTAGGATGAAATTGCTACATTCAGTTTCTGCTGTGCAATCTTCATTTCGGTTCTATGACTTACCAAGAGCTAGAAGGAAAAGGACTTGGTAATTTAAAATTTAAACGAAACCTGACTTAACATCGAACTCTCCACTTCGAAATGTGACGCAGAAAAAGCGCAGCTTCCGTCAGTTCCGAGCACGATCTGAAAAGTGTGCCAGCTCTTTCTGGTGCTGGACCGCGGAGAAAGCGGCAGAGGGTATGAAGGTGGAGGAGCTCCTCTTCTGAGTTCTCCTTATTGCTTTCATTCACAATAACACCACACACCACATTTAATTAATCGAAAATGTTTCCAGAATATTTTTGAAAGACTTTTGGGTTTGTAATTTTACAACATTTTAAAATCTCAGCATGGATGATTGCAAGATAACTGTATAACAAAACCTGTAAAAATATGAATAATCTGTTCTGGAACCTAGATTCCAAATGACACCTTTACCAGAGGACATGACTCTCCAAGTAATTTTATGAAACTTCGTTACTTTGCGTAGATTATTTAACCCTTATTCTCCTGGGTGGAGTAGTCACTTCTTGATATTTGGACAAAATGTAAATAGTCCTTACTCTCTGAGTGCGTTTCTACTCATTTTTTTATGTGTGTGATAAAACATCAAGAGACTTAGAGATAAAGTCCTCTTTATACGGAAAAGTGGCCGTCTATACAGAAAAGTCCTCAAGATTGTAAAGGATCTTAAAAATCATGTAATCATGTATCTGCCTATTTCTTGAATCCCTTCTCCAGGGCCCTACTGTTTCTTCTTGAACACTTACTGCCTCTCCAGGTGATTAAAAATGTTCCTTATTATTAATCTTTATTTGAATTGATGAAGAGATGGAACTTTATTCTTGTTATTAGTAACTTTGTTTCCTTAGGTTAGTTTCAATTTTCTGAATTAGCCTTAAACCTAAAGGTAGTAGCAGTTTGACTGGAGTACTTGTGTAGGTCCATACTTAGCACATAATATTTTCTTCAAGTGTAAAGGTGTTTAAATAGTTACTTTTTGAATTCTCTAGCATAGAGCTCTTAGCATATATTGTTTTCTCCTTCCATCAAAACGCACTAAAGCCATATTTGTATTTCCTAGAAGCTCATGTGTTACAGGTCCTATATATTTCTAATTAGGTGTAGTTACTTGAATTTATCTTCAAATACATTATTTAGTGTGGGTCTAGCCAAACTTACCTTGACATATCTGTTGTGGATATTAATAGTTTAAAGTAATTTTTAAGTACTTTTAGTTTATGAAATAAAAGCACTGCTTCAAGTTTAAATGTGCTAACAAAAACGTTTTGCATTGATTATAATTTTAAAAATATATATAATAGTAAATTTGTAAAATATTTTCTCTCTTAGGCGAGGGTTAAATCCACCACACCGGGTGAAATCTATCTCCATGACTACATTTACACAACAGGAAATTGAATTCCTGCAAAAACATGGAAATGAAGTAAGTGTTTTTACAATTTCAACTTTTTTTGTTGGCAGTCATTTTAATAAGATTTAATAAGTTTAGAATGATGAATTTCACTGTCTAAAAAAGTTACTTTTGTATTTTACATTTAGATATTTTAGAATATGTTCATTTTATGCTTTTAGAATTAATGTTTACTATCTAAGTACTTTGCCTTAAACCTGAGGTGAAGCATATGTATGTAAAGTTTATCAGGGATGACGGTAAAAGGCATTTTTGGAGGCTGTCTAGTATGGGAGTAATCGTTAGTCTTTGCTTTAAAAGATAAAACAAGAGAAAGAATAAACTTGGTGGTACTGTTGTAAACGTGTGTAAGACTGTTGCATGATCAGCTTTCTCTTGAGATCTGCTCCTTCCTTTTTCCTGCATTTTTAACTTTGGACGTGTGTGGCGTTCGATGGTGAGCAGGTGCTCAGGAGGGGAGGGTGGTGGTCGGAGGGCTCCGCCGAGTGTCGTGGGAGCCCATAGAGTGAAGGATTGCGGAGGAGTGTCGTCCCTCCACTCTGCTGTGGTGGGCTTTCGTCACTCCATTCTGTCGGTTTGCTTTTTCGTTTTTAGGTCCGTGTTTTGCATTTGTAAAAGTTGGTGATCTAATATTTTTTTAAACTGTAAAATTAACAATGTGAGCATATTTTATAATCTGGAGTGAGGATGAGCTGGTTACCCAACTGATTAATCATAGCCATTTTAATTTTATAGGCCACTCTTAGCACTTCCTAGAAAGGAAATAATAGTTGAGTTGTGCTCTTCTGGCTGCACATTTTTGCTACGAGATACAGAAGAGAAGTTAAGCACTAAGATGTCATTAGCTTCCATCTTCTCTTTCACCGCCAGAAGGTGTGTGCAAGCATTTTGCACTCTGCCTCTCTTTCTTCCTGACACTTCAGTGGTAATATTTTAAATTCGCTTGCCTACTTGTGATGCACCTGTGTTTTTGATTCTAAAATAGTGGAAGTATAAGTTCAAAATTATATGAAATATTTTAAAATATATGATTTGTAGAAGTAAGCACTTTGCAGCCTCCAAATTTTACTGATAAAAAGTTGTTTTGAGTAATCCAGTTCCAGACTGATGGTAGTACATTACGGGAAATCTAAAGCTAGATGAAAGGGCAGAAGGTTTATAATGACACTTTAGTGTAGAATAATATATTTACGGGTTAAAATACAGTTTAGACTATTTGTATGAAGTTTGAAATTAGTGTAAAAGTGTAGACTTTAAATTACTTTTTTAGAAAGTTGGCCTAGTATGCAAAATTTTGGACATCAGAATGGAATCATAAATAAAAGAATAATATTCTGTTTTTAAATTAAAGGTCTAATGACAGTAGATAAAGTCAGAGCAACAGAACTGAAAAGGTAACAGTTCATTGGAGAAGTAAGTAAAAATATTCAAACCAGTCAGTAGATAACATTAGGTGGAGACTGATCCCCAAAATACTAAGATTTTTAAAAAAATCGTGGTAATAACACTTAATATGAGATCTCCTCTCAGACACTTTTCGCGTGTACAGTACAGTGTTACTGACTCTAGGCGCAGTATCACCGCACATCTCAGCACTTGCTCGTCTTTCGTGACCAAACTTGATACCCACTGAACAGCAGCCCCCTTTCCCCTCGCAGCCCCTAGCAACCATTGTTCTACTTTCTGCTTCTGGGAGTTTGACTATTTTAGATCTCATGTAAGTGGAGTCACACCGAATTTGTTCTTCTGTGACTGGCTTATTTCACTTTAGCATATGGCAGGATTAAGACTGAAATATCAAAATAAATTTAGAATATATGACAGGAAATACTAGATTTAGGCAATCCATTACGTCAAAAAGTAGAAGCAAAATACAACCATGAGAGATGACTAGAATGGGTTCATGAGTCTTAAATTCTAAGAGTCATGAAACTTGAAAGGCCACTTAAAACACTCACCATGACAGGCGCTGTTACATTTGTGTCACGTTGGCCTAGCCGCCGAGCGCTAACGGTGCAGCCGAGGGGGACAGGTATGGGACGCATTACCACTCGGTGTTAGATAATGAAGGTGGGTGAGAAGCTTCAGAAGTAATATGGGCTCGGTCTGTTGGCGAAAAGAAGAGGATTGGGAAGCTCTCACAAAGAAGGTAGCACATTTGCTGGTTTTGAGGGTGGCTCAGACTTAAAAAGTATTGAAGGTAGAGCACCCAAGTGCACAAAGAAAAAGGGAAATGGATAGCAGTTCTTACTGTCAGAAAATACACTGACCATTTAAAATATTTGTTAAGGAAGACAGGCATTGTGTCCCTAAGGACATCTTAACAACCAAAACATTTGGGTAGATATATTTGATTCTTTATAATATTAGCAAGATACGTGTTCTTAAAATCTTCACAGATGTGTAGAATGTGAGGACTGATATTATGAAGTGCAGATGGTTGGTACAATTTCATAAAAATAAGACTTCAAGTGCATGTGCTTTATCTATAGTTAAACATTTAAATCTTAAGTTTAACATTGCGAGAGAAAAGTATACAGATTTAAATTTTTTATTTGAAAATATTTTGACTGCATTTGTAAAGAACCATACTCAATCACATAAAATTTTGGATTAAAAAGGTGCTGTCATGAATCTTGTATGTGAATGGGTTCACACTGGAAGATGAGTGTTTCTGAAGTTAAAAGGTCAAAGTACGTTGACATTGGGAGCAGTCTTGGATCTTCTCCCCCCTCGGGGGAGTTTTAGTGTTCTGGGAGGCATGCCTGGGGGTGTTACTGCCTTTAGCAGGTAAGTTCCGTGGTTGCTGGAGGATACACAGTATGTTAAACAGAATTAACCTACATTCTACATGCTCTTCATGTTTCTGCAGTTGTTTTTATAAGGGAAAAAGCCTGTTTACAACCACCTGCATGTGTAACTTCAATGTGCTTCACATGCTTGCATTGCAGTTGTAAACAGCTTACTGCCAAGGAAAGTCATGCTGCCAATTCCAGCACTAGAGTGGGAGGGCACCAAGATGCCTGGCAAAGGGCATGGACACGGGGGAGCTGTTCACTCAGGCCATCAGTGCAGTGGCTTAGCACATGTGACTATCTAGGGGTGATTTCACTTTTCATTCAGAACTTTAAGAATTCTTTACTGTTTGGAAAATCACAAAACTGGTGGCAGCATAACTTCAGGTATTTGGGTCATTACTAAAATATATCTGTATTGGTCTGTTGGTAGCTATGGTAAGCAGATAGTGTTACTGCTATTAATAATTATGTATCAAGGACACACGTGATATTTAAAACAGTATGTTATTAGTCTTTACAGATATGGCTTACAGATTACTTGACTGCTACTTCGGTGTTCTCAGACTCCTACGTTGTTTTCAGTGGAGCAGATGTGTTCATTTTTGGGTTCTAGAATGTGGTATGCCAAACGTTGGTGAAGTAATTTTGTGACAGAGCACTTCGCATTTGTTATTTGCTGAAGTGGTTTTGGCATTTTTTCCAAAAGTAAAATATTTCACATACTATTTTATAATGCTTTCTTTTGTATCAGACAGTACTTCAAAAATGTGTGTGTGTGTGGTGGTTTCCTCCATATGTTTTCTTTTGTGATGCTGTGGGTAAATCACGGTCCTATAGTTACATTTCACTATTGGGTTAACGTTTGATTATCAGAGTTAATGGAAGGAGGGCTGGTGCACAGTGCTATAGATAATTCAGTAAAAAAGAAAATGTAGAATTAATTCTATTTTGAAACACAGCTTTTCTTTTCTAGTAGTAAATTAACCTTTTGGTTATGTTTTAGGACTGAGAGTAAAGGGGTTACTACTGATGCTACACAGACGTATAAATTACATGTACAAATGAAATCATGCATTGATTGACAGTATTTGATCTTTAGGCTAGGTTATAAAAAGAACTCCAAACACCAACTATTGCTTTGAAAAAATCTTTCTAGGTTGAGCAAAGAAGAAAAAGAACTCACAGACATGGACAACAGTGTGGTGATTGCAGGGGGGCGGGGGATGGAGGCGAAGGAGGGTATAGGGGGATAAATG
>PVKM010015748.1:0-27569 GCA_004027735.1 Carollia perspicillata
CCTTATTTGTTTTCTCATGGTAGCAAGATAATAGTAATTATAGATACTGCCACAGTCTACCATTTAAATCCCATTATAAAAAAAGAAAAGAAAAGCTTTTCTCTCCAAAGCCAAACCCAAATTCAGGTCTGATTCTTGTTGCCCAAATTTGACCATGTGCCCATATCTGAACTACTCACTATAACCCATGGGAAGTCTTCTCTGATTGGCTGAAGCCTTGGAAATGGACCCACCAAAACCACAAAACTTGAGAAGCAGCAGTGGATGGCTCCCTTAACAAACAGTATTTTTTTTAAAAGGGTGAATAGATGTTAACAGCTAAAACAGATGGCCATCAAAATATTTACACAAATAGATTTTTGATGGCTCATAGCATGAGTACTTTAGAAATGTTCGAATGTGTTTGGATTCTAATATAGAAGCTAATTTCAACCTTACTCTTTGCCCTGCCCTGTACTACCCTGATTACTAAGGACTTTGCAGCATTTTTTGATTGCCTTTAAATGTTTTTAAATTGGTCATTTAACATTGTTTGAATATTTCTCTGAGTTTTAAAGCCCAAACTCTTGTGTGAAGTCTTTGGTTGAGGTTGTTAAAGTCAATCTCCTTTTTGGGAGGAAGCCTGAAAAAGACAAAGCAGCGATGTGACAGTAACTCAATTCCGTTTCAAATTATCTTCTATGTTGTGAAAAACTGAGGCATGCATAATCCAAAACCCCAGCAAGCTCTACTCCCAGAACTTCTTAATTACTCTGACCCTTAAGTTGTTTATGTATACGCTTGTGGTAACAGTCCTAAATTCTAGCTGGATTTACTCTGAGCTTGACCATGAACATCTGCCATGGATTAGTGGAAGCGTAGTCCATGGTCCACTCTGAATAACACCGAACTTCTCTTGCTCATACCTCATCTTTCTTCCTCTCTGCTTCGTTGCAGCTCACAGAATAGGTGAGGCTCACTCACTTGGGGTTTTTGGACAAATGAGATAGGCTTGCTATTTAAATAAACAAAGAAAGCACATATTTTCTACATGGTAATTTCTTTATCAAAACTTTTCGCTTCAGTGCAATTTTGAGGGATTAAGAATGCCATATACCTCTGAATACTGTTCAATTTTAAATCATGTTTATTTTAAAAATAAGACTCAATAGTCTAAGTAGGACAGGATTTGGTTTCTCTGCATTAGCCACTTACTCAAAATGCTATTTTTAAAACATATTGGTTCCTTCAACCTGATCTTGTCTATAGATATGCAAACACATATGGAAATTTTTCTCCTCCTGGGCACGTGTATGTATTTATGTACCTTGTATCTATCAATGTTTGTATGTATATACATACAGCTTTTCTTAACTATACTGCAGTGTACTTGATTTTCTACTACAAGTTTGCAACCCTCTGTGACTATATTATGGCTCCAGCACTATGCTAAATACTAGGGTACAACTCTGATCAAGTTAGGGCTAATCCCTGCCCTCAGAGTGTCTTAGCTGGTTACACATTTGCTATTAGTTCATGCTTAGACAGCCAGTCACATTGCCATTTCTGCTTTTTCATATTTTCCTTAGACTTTTTCCCTTTTAACATCACCCTTGTGTCTTCTTTCTTTTTTCATTTTGGATTACTTGGATAAATATTAAAAAGTGATCAGTGAAGGGGTTAGCCCAATCCTTTTAAGGAAGGCATTCCTCTAGCAAGTGTTCACAACATTGGATTCCACTGGACACTTCAAAAACACAAGCCGTCAAGGCCAAAAGCAGAGAAAAGCAACAGTCCGCCTCTCCTGGCAACAGCATTATTTTAGGATTCAGTGAATCCTTTTCTCCTGCCCTACAAGCTGTGCAATTAGCAGATTTTTAATAGGGAGAATAAGAGCACATTGGGAAGATAGGCATTTGGGGAAATTAAATGTCTGGAAATCAATTTGTTCTCTGAAGTTAGAGAATATGCTACTTCTGGAAGGTGAACTTGTAGGTGTGCGTTTGAACTGTGGAGTCTTAGAGAAGCTGCACTGTCTGGGGTGTCATAGAAACACTGCTTTCTCCAACCGCAGACATAGCGTCTGCTGTCAACTCATTGCTACCGATTTATCTGCTTTGACCCTCCTTACCCACGTGCCACGGGACTAAGACCTATACAACACTGAATTTTTTATATTGTGGATTTTCTCCTCACCTTAAACTAGTATTGAGAGAAAATTCTGACAATGTCTTCTAAAAGAATAGTGTGAACTTGTAAATATTTACACGGGGAGTTTGGTGAGGGAGGGAGAGAAAGTAGGTAAAGCAGGTAACATCTAGGTGACCCACGTGCATTTCTACACCTGCGGCAGCAGGAAGGGCAGGTCGCTTGTTGACCAAAGTTGCGTAATCTGGTTACATAGCAATCGAACTGCAAATGTACCTGCATTGTCACATAGGTCTGAGAGCAACACCTTGTCATATGTCTTTTCTTTAGCCTCTGTATTTTACACATTCATTTTTCAGGGAAGAGGGGTAGGCATTTGGGGAAAGTAATGGGGAAAGTAAGCAGGTTTATAAGTTTTAACTGATGTTGATAATTGTTGTAGTTGGTAATGGTGATAATAATTATGAAAATATATATGCATCTCATTATTTTCTCTTTATTAAAAGGCACTTTTAATGGCTTTCTCTGAAAAAAAGCAAGTAGTTTTTAAACCTAATAATTAAGGATAAAGTAGATATCCTTACTGTGAGTGATATGTTATTTGACCTATCACTATTAAAAGAAACCCATTCATCCTTTTATTAGTCTGTCTATTCATTCCTTCGTCAATCCTTGTTAAACACTATGTGTCAGGCTCTGTATAAACATTTTTTTACCATCATCTTCTTTTATCTTTACAACAATGTTGTGTTAGGGAAAGTGATGTTATTCTATTTTATAAATAATAAATTGAGGCTTAAAGATTTTTATTATCATGCCCAAGGCTACATAGCTAGTAAATAGAGTTCAAATCTGACCCCACACCGTCTGATCCCAGAACCCCAATGCTAGTACTTTGAAATATGTGCCTTGTTTTATAGGAGGAGGCACTGCATTAAGTATTGTGACTAGATTCATGATTATTAAAAAATTTATGTTTTGCATTAGACTAATTTAAAACTCTAACTCCACCAATTATTAATTACATGAACCTGGTGGGAAAATGTTCAGTCTCTCCATATCAGTTCCCTCTTTTTCAACAATGTTATGGATAGAATTAAATAAAAAAGCTTTATGTAGTAAGCACTCCACATAGTATATTCATTACATATCCATGGATATTAGCTATTCCTATCAGGGCTACCCACACCCACCCCTCTCCACCTACCCCTCTCCTTCTCTGGAGGGAGGGGAAAGATGCATTTATTCGAACATAGTGAGCCTAGAGTCTGGAGGATAGTGCAGGAATCCAAATGTGAAATGATGTGGTTCTGATCTCAGGCAGAAACATTGCACAGATGAGAAAATAGAGGTAGAGTTACACATTGCCAGACTGAAGTAGTTCACGTGTTCCAATGAAAGTAAAAGAGTTATTTGAGAACTTTGGAATCTACAGTTCATGTGACGCAGAGAAAGGAGGCCACTAAACAACACAGGGAATGACAGGGGCGAGTCTGTGCGAGGACAATGCCTGGCATGTGCTGGGTACACAACCCCTGGAGGGACACCTGACTGCTGTGATCTGTAAGCTGACAATTTATGAGCATAAGTTTGTTAATGCTGTTCTTTCATGAGTGTGATCTTGGTATTTCAGTGGGGTGGAATGCAAGGTTTCTTGCTTAAAGTGTAATAATTAAAGCAATATGATGATGACTTCATCTGTGACTTTCACGCTTGCCTTTAAATCAGCCCTTTGCTCCAATAAGATGGTCTCCTCGATGGCCCCATAAAGCCCCTTCCGTTCACATACATGTCTTTATGCCTTTGCTAGATTAATTGCTTATTGCTTGAGAATTGGGCATTGTCCACTTTTCAAAGCCGAAAGTTTGTAAACATCTCACAGTCACTCTACAGCATACATCTGTAGCCCTAGCTTGGTCCTAAATTCCATAGTTTCTTTTTTTTTTTTTTATGTGTGTTGTTCTTTGTGCACATGGGTGTTTCTGGCCTCTCCAAGGGCATTGTATGCTTATTTTGTAGCTCCTGAATTGTGGGATATTAGTACTCTGCAATAATAGGAACCCAGTAAAGGACTCTTCATGAAGTTATGATTAAAGTCAAGAATGAATTTTGTGGAAAACCTTGATGCAAATGTACAAAAGAGCTTCAAGAAAATGAGAATACCATGAGTCATACATTTCCTGGTACTATTCATTCCTCTTTAGGTACTATCATTCTGCTCAACCTAACATTTCTACCACCTACTCCTTCCATCTGGGTATGGCAAGGGGCTGTATAGGGTTTTAAGTTTTTAAAGGAAATGGCTTTTTCTGAAAAGCACATTATACTACAGTTTCAAAGAAAACTGCACTACAGTTGACTAGATTACCTTCTTAGGAATAGAGTACGATCTTGTTTTCATGAGTTTAAGGTCACCATCTTATCTATTTGGAGATCACCATCAAGGATGGTGGCTGTGGCAAGTTACCATCTTGCTGAGACTTGAATTTGAATTGTGTCCTGGTGCGTGAAGCTGACTGCGGCGCCCAGCCAGAGCAGCTGTGTGTCAGTGCAGATTGCCTTCCCCTCGATTCCTGAGTCATACGCAGTAATCCGTGTGAGTTATTCATGGCTGCTCTTGTGGGGGTAATTGTATATCACAGCGATACCATAAATTCGGGATTTATGAAAGTCTTGGGGCTATCTCCTCATGAATGTCAGTGGATTACTATATTTAATGATTTGCTCTCTCTCTCTCTCTCTCTCTCTCGATGAAGAAACTCTTGCCAAGTTTCTGAGTTTCCATTTTAATGTCATATGCCTTTCTTGTTTTCCTTAGCAAAAGTGTAGCCTTGTGGATGAATTTTGCTTTGCTCTTGAATATGGTTCACGTTTGCAACAGATGCAAGTTTAGAAAGCTGGATTTAAAAACCACACTTAAGCACTGGTGCCCCCAGGGGTAAGATGCCACCACAGTTTCTGTGGACCACAGCAAAGGTACTTTCTTTTTTCCTCCAAAATAACGTTCCTTTTGTTCAACAGTCAGTTTGACACCGAACCTCTGTGTGATCTGGGAGGCAAGCAGGAGGCCTGCTCTCACCATGTTTGGACCAGCAGCTGTCTCCTCCCTGGTAGTGTACCCATTTCTGATGCGCTGATTCCTTTCAGAGGGTTCCAGTCCAAATAAGACTCAATTAGCAGCAGCCTGAAAATAGTGTGTCTGCTTGTCTTTCACTATAGTAACCTTGGAGTGCTAAGGTTCTAATTTTACTTTCCCCTTAATACCAACTGCAGGTGCCATATCTTTCTGTGGAATGTTAACTTTTTTTCGAATGAGATAAGCTCTTGTTATTTCAGCTAACCCTCCTGTTTTGGTGACAGTCAAATGGAGAGATAGGAGGAAATCTGACAAGAAAAGACCTTCCCGTGTGACAGAGTCCAGCAACAGATTAGTGACAGACATTAGCAATCCGAAAGCACCACCGTTCATTTCCTACTTGAAGTCAGAGACATCACTGTGCTCTGCTTGAGTCCTGTGTTGAGTTCATTCCACTGACCTTTCCTTAATTTTGGCTGAAGGGTATTTTTAATAACTTGGTATGTTTGGGAGTCAAAGGAGGCCAAGTTTCTGGCTAGGCCCAGGAGACATGAAATAGTACTGAAATGTGTGGGAGTTCAGAGGGAAAACATCTAAAAGAAAGACGCCTTCTTTTAGAACAGCTTAATATAACTTACCTAATCATTTCTGAATGAGGGGTGGGGAAAAGAAATACACAAACCCTCTAAGGAAAATCAACTTTGAAACTTAAAGCCTTCAGTGAGCCACTTCAAAATATGCAGCAAATTAGTTTATATTTTATTTGGAAACTAGTATTTAAGTCAAGTGGAGCAGCAGAAAGTTACACTAACCTAACGGAAAACAACCAGAGGACTGGGAACAGGTCACAGGGCGGTCAGGGGGGCAGCTAAAGGATGTCAGCCAACGCAAGGCAAGTTGGCTGCACACTCTGCAGACACGAGACCTAAGGGATCACTAGTTGGGGGTCACTTTCCCCTAAGAAGCCCTGTTCTAACTATTCGTGTCTCCTGAGACACCTCCCATTCCCCCATCCTAGCCCACCGAGCATTGCAGGTTTGACTCTCTGGACACTAGTTTGTCCAGTCAGAGGAATTGAATTCAGCACGACGTGTTAAGTTTGTATACAGCTCCCTGAGAGGCGATACGGGAAGATGAATCAGTCTCTCCCTTTCTGCTCCCATGCGCCATCTGTGCGAATCCTTCCTGTCTACCAGCCTCCTCTGAGACATGCCTCCCAATGAGTCCAGCTCTCAGCGCTGTGATCGCTCACAAGCTCTGTCACTCACGGTGTCAATCATACAGTCTGAAAGCACAGTGGTGGCTGTGTCATTAATCTATCTAGTCTGTTAATTCCTTGAGGATATGTCCTATGCCTCTTTTGAAATATATTCTGCCATTAGCATAGTGCTAAACACTTTTGCCTGTGTAACTGACACTTGTTAACTAACCGGCAAATTAAATAAAGTAGGGCCTGTAAGTAAACACATGCCAGTCTTCTAAAGATATTTAAAACATTTTTTTAATTTTTAAATAAAATCTGCTTGACATATATCTGTATTAAATATGGTAATGTAGGATCTGGGCATTATTTCAGGTAAAATATTACACATTTTAATACTGTGAGAAAAAGGGCTTTTTACTCACTTATTCACCTGGTTCATGTTAATTACATGCCCACTCTGTGTATCAAGCACTGATAGGATGGATACTTGAGACCTAAGAATTAATAGTCTAGAAAAATACAAAGAAAATAATATTTAGGGAGAAAAATCTCCCTATTGGTTAGTTTAAACCAGTCTTTGTTTGTTAATGATTAGTCCCCAGTGAAACCCAGAGACCATTTCTTAACCCAACAGACATTTATAACTGCTACTAAAAAACAGGTAGAATTGGTTAAATATGGCAATTTAAAGACATTGACCTTATCTGGGAGAAACATCCAGGACAGAAGAGAGGATAAAGACAAGTGATGAGTGACATTAGAGATGAATTTCTTTTATTTATTTAACAAACACTAATATAGCACACACAGTGGACAGGCTTTCTTCCAAGTAGCCGCTGATACTTTAGCAGCTTCCATGAATATGATCTCATTTAATCCCCATAATAAATCTGGAAAGTGGGTACTATTATTAGCCATATTTTTAAAACAGGGACACTGAACCCTAGAAGGGTTAAGTATTTCACTCAAGGTTACATATCCTGGGCTTGGTGAAGATGTTTGCTCACTGGGTAGAGAGATTAATTCCACAAGAGGGTAAGGGAATCATGTTGGCCTCAGAGATTCGATGCCATTTAAACTAGGTCTTGAAAGCTGGTGAGAATTGGGATGTTTGCAAATATGGGGGATTCAAAACATACCAAAAGAGACCTATTCTATGATGAATAGGAAGGTAAGATATTAACAAAATATAATTTTATGTCCAATAATAGAATTTTTGAAAGGTATTTTCTCTGCCATCCTACTCTCTCAAGCACTTCCCAAGTTCTAAGTCTCCTTTGCAATATTCCCTCTAAATTGTTAAAGATAAATAGCATAACATATTCTGCATGGCACCACCATTGCATTTCTGTTTCAAGATTTTGGGCGAGTTAAATATTTACCACAATGTGGATCCACAGCCATCCGTGGCCAACAGATGAGTCACCATGTGTGTATGTGTGGGGGTGGCCACACAGGCCTCTTCCCTGTCAGGTGGCCCTCCTGTGTAGGCCGTCAGAGATACCTGCCAAAAACCATGCTTTGTTTGTGAGAAATGCCTCAGGTGTCTGTTTGCTGGAAAGCATGATCAGCCTCTGTCACTTCCTCAGCTTAGTGATTAGAGATCGCTGCTAGCTTAGAAGATGTCTCTGAAAATTTATTTTATAATTCTCAGCTTACTGGGCACGACAGATCTCATTTGCTTTTTAGTAGAAATACTGAATGTATAAATACATCTTTACTTTCTGGATAGGATTGTCATTTTAAATTTAACATTTTCTTTTTATTATTTTTGCATTTTCCTAATGGAAACACCAAATAAAACATATTGTCAATAATTTAATTTTTATTCAAGGTACCATAAACTATTTGTCAATTTTAAAATAAAAACAAAATCCAAATATACCTTTAAACATCCTAAATGGTGATTGTGTTTCAGTGGCCTAAATCAAAATTTTCTTTGGAGGAAAAGTGTTAAAAGAATATACCAATAATGATACATCAATGCAAATATGTAAAAAATTAAGTTCAAGAAGTTGAATCCAGAGCAATAGGAAACCTTTACATAATAAATACCGTAAAGTGATGTAATATTCAACAATCAAGTTGCTGAAAACGTGGTCTGGAATGGAAATACCTACAAGGAAAGTACAAGAGTCAGCAAAAGTAGGTTTATAGTAGTTTGTAGGGAAAATAACACAATCATTAACAAATAATACAAGAATGAATTCTTGTGTTTTGCATGCTCACAAGTGTAACCCTGCTTTTGTCCACTCCTGCACGGGTGAATGACTGGCAGAACAATGAAGCTGCGTAACAAATTATGATGTGAAATCTATTTCACTCATATACCAGGGACTGGACTTTGTGATAAGACCAGGAGACACTTGAAACATCTTACAGGCGAAGGAATGGAGGACCTGAAAGTTTGGCACTTCCCAAGTCACATTGCTTGTAAGTGATAAGAGGGCCCGTCCTTCAGCCCAGGGGCCCAGGGAAGCAATGGCGATTCTTGACTGGAGATCATGAAAAGACTCAGTCGTTTGTGCATTCAGCACCTTTGGTCAATCAGTCAGTAGGTAGTTGGGCATCTCCCATTTGCTGGAGGCGTGTCTTACCGAGGCCCCCGCACGGGGACACCCAGGGCAGCGCCTGCATCTTGTGGGGCACTCGTGCTGGACTGGCAGCCCCTCTCTGAGGACAAGAGCTCGCAGGCAGGCTACCACCCTCGCTCTGCCAACAGCAGGATTTTTCAGAGTGCTAAGGGCTTTCTCTCGCTGCCCAGGAATTTCCTTTTAGAGACAAAATAGACATTTGACTGGGTAACCTCCTAGACTGCTTTTTCCAATTTCAGAAATGCTCTCAAACTGCCCACATCTATTTACACTTCTGGTGGTTAACTTTTCTTTGTGTTGGCTCTCTGCGCTGAGGAGCTGTTGTGGGCGGTGAGTAGATGAGTTAGTTCAAGGGCTAATCTTAAGAAGACCCCTTTACGAGTGGATGGGTAAGAAAATAAATGTATTTTTATCAGAAATAAAGCTGCACTCTTCATTTGTTTCATTATCATTCAGTTTATTTTTGTATTAGATTATGACTTACATATGATATTATATTAGTTTTGGGTGCACAGCGTAGTGATTTGACATCTCCATACCTCACAAAGTGATCACCATGACTATTCTAGTAACCTTCTTTCACTGTCTAAAGTTATATGATATTATTGACTGTAATCCCTTGGCTGTACATTATGTCACTGAGGTAAGGCTAAACTTTCAAAATAGAACTTCCTAGACATAGTCACCTTGCACTCGCCTTCCCATTGTCCTTGAGGACAGTGCAAGCAGAATATCCTGTATGCTGAGTGTTTCCCCCACTCAGAAGCCCGGGCAGATCTCAGTGGCTTCCCCGCATCCATCCACACACTGAAACGCCACTGACTTGTTTTTTTCTCTGCCCCAGCTTTTGGGTGAGCTGAAGGTAACTATTTTGACTTGGCAAGGCATAACGTTTTACATTGTTTGATGTTTTCCTGGGTAAAAATATTGTTTTGTTCTTAGAGAATTTGACTTGCGGAAGCTGCATATTGGGAATTCATATCATGTTCCTGATAGAGAAGGCTTTAGTAATCAGAATAATCTTTCAGGCACCACCGAAGAACACAAGGTTGAATACATTCAGTTTCTTGCATGGCTATTTGAAACCTCTTTGCAAATGTGGATGTGACACAGGTCATCATTTCTCAGGGGCCATCCCGAGTGGAGGCAGTAAGCGCTGAACATTCTGTGTACCTTATGGTAATTAATTCTCTCAACAGTTCTGGAAAGCAGACATCATGACCCTTATTTTGCTGATGACTATACTACACCAAGGATGGTTTAGTGACTTCTAAGGCTACTGTGAGAGAGCCTGGGTGAAACCAAGTTGTTCCTCTGTGCTACAATGAATAGGTTCAAAGGGTGTACTACTGAGAGAATATGCCATTTGTATCCAATTTTTATAGCTCACTGGTATTGGAGCATTTAAAAAGAACTTTAGTCAAGAGATAAGGACAAGTTGCATATTCTCAGATTCCAAGAGCCAGATTTGGGCTAGCACATTACCTATCTGAAATTGCAAATGCATATTCCGCCCCCCTCCCAATCCCATAGAGTGCCAGGTTTTACCCAGTGTGGTCTCGGGTGTTCCCCGGTACAGTCGGAGGTTCTCATCCTCCGACTGTGATGTGAATGTTGGCACTGAGGCAGAGTAAATTGACATGTCAGTTCTGAAAGCCTTTTTCCCCTCCTGATAGTTGCTAATAGGCTTTCCTCACTTGAAAGTACATTTCCAATTTGTGAATGCAACAGCCCAGGAAAGAAGTTTATGCTTTGCTCTCCACATATAATGTCTAGCAAAGGAGGATCTGCCACATCTTTCTTCTCTGGAGAGACAGGATCCGTGACCACCCAGTGCCCTTGAAGACAATATTAGCAGAAACCGTGAAAGGAGCTTACAGAGTATTTCACAAAGTTCATTCATAAACATTGCCAAATATGATGATGTTTTATTGAATCCTTGCGAAACCCTCTATGGAAGTTGATAGTATCTTCATTTGCCGGATGAAGAAACTCCAATTTGGAAAGGCCAGAGGGACTTGCTGGGGTCATGGAGTCTTCCGGCTCCCAGTGCGGGGGCTGCTCTGCCTTCAGTCCCCTCTGCTGCCTTTCATATTTCAGAAGTTTCTCCTTGATCCTGAGTATCCCTCTGTGAAACAGGCAAACAAACAGCAACAAACATGCATTCCTATTGGAATGTCATGGTTGCTAATAATGATGATATATTCATGTTCATTGTTCTCAATGAAATTTTATGTCTTATTAATATAATGCACAACTGGTATGTATACCACTATGTATGTGTACATACATGCATGCACTTGCATACCACTTTATACCATGTTTTTCATGTAAAGTGAGAGTTAACATTTACTGAGTGCTTACTTTGTTCCAGATACTGCGCTCAGCTTTTCCTTGTGCAGATGACTTATCATCGTCATTTGGTAGAAAAAGAAGCTGAGCCTGCAGTGATTAAGTAACTTACCCAGATTACTTAACACATGGTGAGAGCAGAATTTGACCCCCCAGTGATCTACCCCAGAGCATTGCTGCTAACCACTCTGTTTTCCCCACTGTCTTTCCCATGTTTCTGGAAATGGTGGTTAAAGGCTGGGCAGCGTTGTACAACTTGTGAAATTCTTTTTAGTAGACTGGCACTTCAATACATGGCTTTGACCTTCTCCTCTGGTTCCTGTTTAATTCTGAGCTTCTGATCTCCAGGTTTACTTGTGAATATAAACCACCAGAGACAGAAATACTGTTTATGTTTGTCTATCTTTTATAAAGTTGAGATATACTTTGAGGTACTCCATATAATTTTGAAGAACTTTAATTTTCTTTTCATTAATAACATATTAATATAGCCCCAAGGAAAGGAATGATTCAGTGAGAAAGAAAGTCTTTTTTGTCATACTTAATTTGTTCTACTAGCTTTTTAGCTGTCTGAATTCAGGCAATCAGTAAATAGAAATGTATAATAGATTATCTCTGTTGTTTACACTTTTTAGTTTATTTCCCTTTCAAATCAAAGAAAAATCATTCAAAATACAAATGAGAAAGTGAAAACAATTTACATCTAAGAATTCAAGTACCTAGAGTATGTTAACTGTTTATGCCCTAGCTTATCCATGGAGGCTTTCCGCATCCCTCTCATCAACATGAATTTCTTTTCCTCGTACCATTTTTCAGCTCTGTCGTATTACTTCCTGTAGATGGCCTGTTGTTCTGGTGAACTGTTGTGATGGCAGGAAGACTGGGTAAGAATATGTACCTGGTGCGTAAGCCACTGACTCCGTGCTTGGATAGGAGACTGTCTGCATCTCTATTTCACCATTTACTCTCTGTGATCCGTGCAGATTGCTTCTCTGTTTCAGTGTCCTTACATAGAAATAAACTCATGGTTGCTACCTACCTCACAGAAATGCTGCAATGATTAAATTTCCTATTTCATACAAAGCATGTGGGCCACTGCTCCATAAGCATTCGCTGTTACTATTGTTAATGTATTTTCATTCTTATTCTTATCCACTGAGTCTAGTGGCTTACTGCCTTGTTCCTGAATTATTGTGTTAGCCTATTTACTGTGCCTTAGCCATTAATACTGTGCCAGTGTCTGGTCAGAAGACCAGGCCATAGGAGTTATTGTAACGAGGTGATTTAATGTAGGAATTGTTCAGACAGGTTGAGGGGAGGGCTGGGAAGGGAGCAGTGGATTAGCACAAAGCTAATAATTGTGAGAAGGAGGTACATGCACAATTCGGGCTGAGTATAGAGGACAGTAGAAGGTGGGTGTTTTGAACTCTGAAGCTTGGACAGGGGTCTCACAGTGCAGGGACACGGCCTTTTGAGGAGAGGGTGGCATGGGGCTTCTCTGAAGATCTGAGACCTCTGCGAGGGGGACAGCACCAGCTGCCGCTGGTGCTCAAAGTGTGGGGAGGCAGGTTTGGGAGTGTGGGAGAAAGCTGGCAAGGAAAACCTACTGCTGCTGGCCAGGGTGAGGGGCCACTGATGGGCAATGCAGTCCAAAAAGGCAGGTGAGCAGAGAGATTCACCTGGCCGCCCCCCGGGGTCTCCCTGACTCATCCTAAATAAGTATCAGGCTGGCAAAGGAGAAGTGGTTTGCTGAGCCACAGGGTCAGCATCAGAAAACAGGACAGAGGATGGGTTTAGAGCTGAGAGACAGTGGTTTATTAACAAGTACAAATGTTTTCTCAATACTAATCTTGTCTGTAAACTTCCATTGGTTCAACTTTCCACTTGGAACACACCTCTTACCTGTTCAGGTATCTTCATGTTCTACTCAACAAAATCAATTCAATACACATTTAAAAAATTACTATGAGATTGTTCTTGGGGCTGTGTGATATGAACATGAATAAGTTTTTCTGTCCGCATACAACTTAATGTGGTACAAAGTAAGCATAAGTCATTTCACAGAGAGGCAGAAAATACTTTGAAGGAATGTGCATTCATTCTGGCTGGCGCACTTCAGAAAGATTTCATGGAAGGATGAATAAGATTTCAGAGTCTACAGTGTTCCCCAAAACTACCCGATGTGGCTAATTCCTCATTGATCCTCCTCCATTTTTACCTTTAGCTATAAAGTATAACTCATTCCTATTCAGTCCTCGGTGTTTTTACCTGCATACTTCTGTTCAACACTTTGGTTCAGTGCTGTTATCTGTGACCTCTTAGTCCCCAGGCATACCAAGACCGAGTGCTTCCCCAGTATGCAATGAGCTAGTGATAAGGACACATCGAACCATGGAGACAGGGTTCCCTGCTATGGAACTGGTAGTCTAGAAGGAGAATTGATTCTTCATTTTAAAAGTCACCGGAGTGAATGCCAAATGACAAACCATGGTTGATGCTGTGAAGGATGTGTGCAAGGTGCTGTGATATCAGGGAAAAGGAAGTTTCGTCGGGGAGTCCCAGAAGGCTCCCCTGAAGAATAATCAGTAGGTGTTGATGAAGAGAAAGGAAGACTGTTCCCTCTGCAGGAGACCTCAGACCGGAGGAAACATAGCGAATCTGAAAGCAGTCATGGGGGTGAACAAAAGCGGGGTGGAGAACATATGAGGCACCTTTTCCTGTTTAACCATCTCCCAGGGTCTAGCCCAAAAGTCCCCTCCTTCATGAAGCCTTCCTGATTTAGTTCAGCTGAAGACAGCTGTTCTGGCTTTTCAACTTTTAACTGTTCTTTGTACCTTTCAAGAGAATGCTTACTATATATTGTCTTGACTTGTAATTACTCAGTACAAGCCTGACAGCCCATGCTCAACACTAAGTTTCCAGAGACCAGAATTTGTCTCATCTCTGTGTCCTTCAGTGTAACATGTTCTCAAAAAGTATTTACTGAATAAAGTCACATCCTAATATGTCTCTTAACACCTAGGTGGCTTAGAGATAAGTCAATGTAACCGTCCATTATTTCATTTAGTATTTTACATTATCAAATTGCATCTAGGGGGACATTGGTGGTACTTGGCATTTGTGTGTAACAGGTAAGGAAGTATTATTCACTGGCCCACTCTGGGAAAGGCGTAGGGGCTTGGGGTTTAAGGGCCTGTGCTTCAGATCTCCATAAATTACAGTGAACGGCTGCTTCATTGAGACTTTTTAGAAGCCATTAGCATCACAAAATTTGTGTCCCATCGCTGAATTTGCTTTATCTGTTTATCTTGTCACCTGTTCTGCCTTGCTCTTGTTCCTCATGTCACCAGGCAAGAGAGGATGAAAATCTGCCCACGGCACCAATACTTGGATCCCACCAGAAACGGAGGTTCTCTGGAAAATTAAACAGGTCTGGGCGAGTCCTCTGCCTGATATTCTCTAGGTCTGTTAGCAGAGGGCCCACCTTTCAGCATTGAAAGCCAAGCTGTAAATATTCCCTTTATCTCTTTTGCAATATGGGCATTTATCAGTGACCGTGATGGAGGAGTGGGAAAATCATTGTAGAATGTCAGCTACAAAACTCTCGCTATACATTTTTGTACAGAAGTATTGCAGTTAATAGTTATGACAGGACTGTGTCTAGTTAGGAAGTGGGGGCCATGACAAGTTGCTCCAGAATTGGGTGGCAGCCAATTCACTACCAGGATGACCCAGAAGTCCTTGGGGGGGGAGGTAAAAACAATAATTTTATGGAGATTGTCAGTCTGACTAATGTTCACTCTGAGATGAGGTGTAAAATTTTATGCCAAATGAGGCAATAGGTGGAGGAAGAAGAATGACAGAAACAGCTGGTACAAAACTTGCCTGAAGGATTATGTTGGAGCTGTAACTGCGTAGAGATATAGAAACATACATAGGCAACGTTGGGAAAGGGTATATGTGCATGAGTGTGTATAAATATCTACCTTAATTTATTTATAGATCCATATCTGGTGAATTAACTTGCACGAGTAGACTATTATAAGTCCCCAAATGATGGGATACACATTTTTCCCCACTCTAAAACCATATTGTTTGATGGGATGCGATGCCAAGTTTTTCAGTATGTGACTAATCTGAAGGCCATATGGTGAAGTTTAATTTATAGGTGATGTTATCTAGTGGCATTGCTTTAACATTTGGTAATTACAACGCTTTATTATTTCAGTGTAGTTCTGTCATAATTTTGGAGACATGGGCCGATATCATTATTCCTCATTGACATGGAAAAGTATTTAGAGGCAAGAATAATTCCCAATCAGTTGTGGTGCGTTATATGTTTAGTGATTCTGTGGGGTATGTGTGTGGGGTTTGTTTGTGAGTGATACAGAACATTATTCCATAGAACTTATGCTCCAGATTCAATGCTAATTTGTGGCATCTTCAGCAAAGTCTTAACTTACGTAATGTTTGGGCAAAAGGGCCATAACCTCAGGCCTACAGTGTTACATGGGTCCCACAGTTGTGAGAGAGCGCACTGGACTCTGGATTCAGTACACCTGGCCCGCTTCCTGGGAGAGTGCACATTCTGACACAGCTCCATCTCTCTCTTTCTCTCTTTTTATTCCTATCCAGGGTTTTATTTCATCTCATTTTTCACTTTTATTTTTATAAATACGATATTCACCACAGAGGGTAAGGACCTGTCTGCCCTAGGTCAAGTAAGGCGAAACCTCATTAGACCTTATTCTATGTGTCCTGATGTCTCAGGGAAATGAACCTGGAACAATCAGAACAACTTCCTTGAGCCTTTCAGTAAGAGAAAAGAGTGTTTTGTTTTTGTTTTTCACGTGCGTTAAAGATTGAGATGGAAAGGAAAGCAAAGCAGTGTTTCCTGATCCCAACTTAGGTACTGTTTAGGCCTATTGTACATTTTCAATCCTCATAGCAACTGGTAAGGGGTAAGGGGACAGAAAGTAATAGATTTAGGTGTAGTTTTTCTTGACCTAAGACAGTCTGTCCCTCACCCTCCTTCAAACACATGAGAAGATTCTGACTAAGGAAGTTTCAGGACATTGTGTAAGATCACAGCAAAGCCATGGTAGAGCCTGGACTTGAACCCAGGCTGGCGTAGCTCTCAAACTGCCCTCAATGCCACTTCCCTCAGGACTCTGAGTCCCTCTGTTCACTCACCACGTTCTCTCTGCTTTCCCTCCAGCTGACCCTGGACATGTTGAACTGGTCAGGAAAAGAAAAGAAAAGAGAAATTAATTAAGTGAGATAATGTATCTGAACACAGTTTGTGAATTGTAAGTCTACAAATATGTTTTTCATAGTGGTAATAGTTGAAATGTGCTCATTTACATGAACCACTTATCATTCACACTCAATTACCAGGCAGTACAGTAGCAATTATGTGGATGATTAAATACACATTAGATCGATTCTTTTTAAAAGCTGTTTGAATTACAGTACTAAACTCTACTTTGTTACTTTCCATCTTGGTGGTGTATTGCACAGGAGCCTAGTCATCTGCTGACAATTGACAAAAAGCAGTAAACATAATCCTAAAAAGAGTAATCATTCCCCCAAGAAAAACAAGTCATTGGTGTAAAAGGTGGGATTATATTTCTGAGCTGCCCATCAACTTTTCTTGTGGGGACTGAATCTGTGGACTCTGCAGCATATTTAGAAACCTTACACTGCTTGCGTCAGGGCCATTTAAGTTCTCATTGGGAGAGCAGCTGGTGGGTCATCATCAAGTTCTGCACTTCATTGTCCCCATTGGTCTCACATCTGTGAGCTTGAGTTGGTTTCTACTCAAAACGTTGTCTAAAGTGAGTGTGATTACTAGAGAAATCAAACAAGTAAGTATTAACTTGTATGGATTATGGTTTTCAAAATACATTACTATATAGAATAGTTTGCAATGGAGCTGTGTACTACTATTCAAATTAATTGGGAGAAATGAGTAGTCATCAAAATACTCTGCAAATATGAGAACTTTCTTTTTAATGGCAGGAAATGAGCGATTTATTTCTTTAGAGTTCTTAATGAGAGACAAAAGAAGAAATGGTCATTGGCCATCTGCAGGTTCACAATTATAATGTGTTGTAAAATTTAATGGACTTCACTTTGGAATTGTAAGTACATAAGTTTTATAATAGTTCATGTGAAAGGTCATTGGATATGCTGGCTATACATTGGGCAAATGAGAAAATACAAAAGGTATCATTTAGTGCTCTAACATAAATTGTACTCTGGACAAGTTTGTTTCAAAGGATATAACTGATAAAAATTCTTTAAAAAAAGAACATATGGTCACAGAGTTTTTATGGGAGAGTGAGACATCTTAATCATTAACTGCAACTTTATTGGTAGGAGAGCCATTACAAGCATACCAGGTTTTATCGAGCTCCATATTTTTACACTTTAGGGTGTTGTATTTTTTACAAATTGAAGGCAAGACCCTCCACCAGCATAAGGATTATGAATCACTTTATCATGATATTCACTTTATTATGGTGGTCGGGAACCCTGGAATCAAACCCGAAGTGTCTCTGAGATATGCATGTATTTGAGTTGTTCCTCCAGCATTTTGAACTGGAGCAAGGCACTGTCCATCTCATTTAATCTTTGAGCAACCCTGTGGAAAATACAGCTTGGGTTATCTAAGTAACTTGGATTATCTAAGTAACAACCCAAGACCTCACAGCAAGTATGTGGCAGAGATATTACTCAGTTGTGGGTCAATTTCTAGTCTATTTAATAAATGCCTAGAAGTCTTGCATGAATGTGTGATGTTAAAAGAGATTAAATATCAGAATAGTTAAACATAGATATTTCATTAAAAAAAGCTACACAATTAATTGAAGATGAAAATTTCAGTCAAGAGGGAGCAGGGATAAAATTATGTATAGAGATGAGTAGGTCCTCCTTGGGTAACTCATTTTTCTTCATTTGATCTGTATCTTCAGGGTTTTGTAGCCTCTTCATATCATACTTAATTTTATATTTTGATCCCAATTCTGTTACAGTTGTGTTTTCCCTTCTTATTAGGAATAGACGATGTCAAGCAAGATAACTGATGAAAATACTAACCAGTAGCATTCACAGAACACTTGCTGTCTAACAGAAGGATGGAGTAACAAGAGCTTGTCTACGTTGTCAAAGGACTTTGAAATTGTCCTCATTTTAAACCCACACGAGAAAATCTAAAACAGATTATCATTAGGAACCTTATTCAAATGTGTTTTGGGGTAAAATATATGCAGAGTCTTAGAACTAATGTGTAAGAATACTCGTGAGAATGATATTTTGATGGATGAGCAAAAATTAGAGAATTAAGAATCAAATGAAAACTGTGTCTACAGTCTTAAAGTGGACAAATATGTGGTTTTATCACTTTAATGAGTAAAGAGTTCTTAGATCATCTATGGGCTGTTCTGTTCTCTCAAAAGACAAAGTTGGACCAAAATGATTTGTGATGCCTCAGAATTTCAGACACTCTAGTTTTAAATATTAATACACTTCAACATTTTCTTTTAAAAGACATTTTACAGAAAACTTTAAACAGCAGCCATCGACACATGACATGGCTTTTTTAAACATTCTGTATGGAGCTTGGGAAATAGTACAAAAATGAGTGGGTAGTCGAACATCTTTTGAGCCGGGTACATAAAATGTACTCCTGGGTTTATCTGACAGCCGAGAAATCTTCCCACACACAATCTGTAGCCCCAGGTGGAGGAGCCGGCGATCTGCATGGTCAGGGTCAGTTGGTAGGAGTCTGCCCGTGGGATGTAATTTTCAGGATGTTGAATGTTCCCTTTGTGTCTAAGAAGATAATTTCCTTCCCCCCATCCCTCGCTCTGCAGGAACCAATGGCATTGAAGTTTTGTTAGCCAGACTACACTTTAGATTCAGATTCAACTTCTGTTTTTTCTGAGCACCAACTATACTCCCAAGTACTGATGGAATTCTTATATATATGATGCATGAATGTTTAATTTTTATAAGAACTCTTTCTGCTGTTACGACCCACATGCCACAGATGTTTTAAAAATCAATTGACAGTCACACATGCTTAAAATAATTTGGTATTTAAGAGAGAAAAATGTAGACGATTCACCAATACCTGATTTTAAAATAAAAAATGAATGACTCCTACATGTTATTGGAATCATGGGGTCTACTTCTTATTCATCTTTGATCATTTCACTCTCAATCACACACAGACAACCTTGACCCTCAGAGTGTGTGAATACCATTAACTAAGCATAAAAAGTCCTAAACAGAATAAACTGGTGATGTGTTGAAGAAGTTGAAAGAGAAAACAGCAGCTAACATATGAAGTAAGGGAGTACAAAGGTAGGGTAACACGGAGGCCTGGACAGGGCAAACTCAAGGATAAGGAGGATGAATGATGAGAAGCTTGCAGGAAGAGAAGAGTCAAAAATAACCTGGCTTTCATTCCGAACATTGTCACTCCTGTCACCACACTTCTCATCAGTAGTTCCCTGTTGCTTAATAATCTACCAATGTGTCCTTATTTCCTACAGAATAAAGTGGAAGGTTTTAGCTTGATTATGCCAGGGTCTTCATGACCTACCCCTCTGTCTCCCCAGCACACTTGATCCACTCCCTCCAATGAACTTGCCGTCTTCTCTCATTGATCTTCATAGCTGCCATTCTTCTTCCTGCCTAATCTTTCCACTGGCAAATCCTCTCCTAATCCTTCTCTGAAATAATCCCTCCCTTCTTTTTGCTGCCATACCGGATTCGTGCTTTATATTGTGGTTGTTTGATAGAGTATTTGCAATTGTTTGTTTGCCTGGCCATATTCTCCATTAGAATGGGAACACTTTGGAGATTGGAATTACAATGTACTTACTTATGTGTCCTTGGGCTCTCATTCAGGGGCTGGGGTGTGCTACACTTTCAGGAAATATCTGTTGGGTGAGTAGAAATATGGAAATTTGTTTCTTAGCCTAGCAGTCCATTGTTTTCCGGTCTAACTTTCTAAAGCTAGGGTGCCATAAACATTTGGGAAAGTTTCTTACTTTTCTAGGCATGTACTGGGGCTAATAAATGTGCCTACTTCAGTGGGTTATTGTAAGGATTAAGTGAGACAATACGTGTAGAACATTCAGCACAGTGTCAAGTTGTCAGCAAGGACCCAGTGGATATTGACCAGTGTTACTGTATCACACAGTTTACAGTACAGGTGAGTTTTTAAGATTACATAAGAATAAGAATTGAAATCAATATATGGCCAAGAGCATCAATACCAAGGAAGTACTGAAGCCAGTCAGATAAAGGTGGGCTGAAGTCTCGTGAGGAGTCTCAAAGTTGGGCACCTGAGTGAAGAGTAGGGAAACCAGAGGAAAATTCCAATGAAAGAGACTACTTGGCACCAGATGAGAGGATAAAGATTACTTTTATTAAAAATTTTCTATCGTAAACACCTTTGAATGATGGGAAAGCCTGCATATATTATGTTTAAGAAGCTAAAATTCTTGAATATTTTGTACAAGTTCCTTCTTTTTTCTTAGCTTGACATGTTTTCAATTAGAGGCCATCTTGCTTAGAATGACAAATTGCTCAGAATCTGAGCTTCAGTTTCTTCTATTCACTTTATTCACAGAAGGCCTACATTGTTGATGCGCTTTCATTTGGTCTAAGTCAGGACATTTTCCATAGCAGTTAAATTATTTCTGTAATAACACTGCATGCAGAACTGCTGGTTAACTAAAGCACGACCCTTGTCATTTCTTCTTATGTGCACTACAGAAGTTTGTGAAAATCTGGTTAAAAATACACAGTATTGAAACTAGTTTCTACCAAATTCCTGTGAATTCTGAATTTCCTTCCTTGAAAACTTGCTATCTAACTTTGCATTCTCTTGGTCCACCTGTTCCCTTGAAGGAGACCCTGAGTGTGTCCACAGCCAGCGCGAACTGCGGGACTCGGGCCGAGTCTGTGCACTTGTTTCCGCTCTGGCTGAATGGGGGTCACTACTGAGCTCCATCCCTTCAGGGGAAGTGTGGACAGATAAACGAAATGACATATTTGAACTATTTCGTACATCCCCAGAAGAAAGGAGCGGAAAGCATATTTCTTTGACCTTGTTAACAATTTCTGGACTATTTTGTCATATTGTTGGCTTGACAGTGCTGTTGTTTCTCCTTCCTTCCTGTTCTGTGAACTACCATCAATTTAATGCCACTATTTCAGGCACATAAAACGGTTTACTCCTAGTTATCAGACAATATCCATTTTTAGTAGTTTTGAACTGAGGATAGAGTTCAAGTAGCACTCTGAGATTTATCTCCCAGGCATCTCCCTACCAAATGTGTTGCCCATCTCCCTAATCAGCACCCTCTCATCAGATGAAATAAGTGTTCAACTAACTATGGCTTTGCACATTTTGCCAAGCTGAAAAAGAAAGCCGCTCTTCTAGTATGCGAGCATAAATAGTTTTAGAAATAAAATATAAGGCAAAATATATTTATCACTCACCATTATATCCTTCAGTACTTTCACTTTTCTTCTAGTAGGTTCAGTTACTGGCATAAGTGATTTAACAATAAATCAAATATAATTGGAATCTAAGTACCTACAGGTACAACTTGACCCACGTTGTTTAACAGAAAAAAAAATCATTTTGTCTCAACTCGACTGTATTTTCTGGGAAACAGATAAGAAGAACGTTTCAGAAGAACTTTTTATCTGGAAGATGATGTTCTTTTAACCCCACAGAAATTTAGAGGGACTATAAAAACCATTCTGTTTAACTTTTTTATACATATGTTATCATTCAGTGCTTATCAGTAAATGATTCATCAAGAGGCTCTGAAAATAAGTTAGTATTAGTGTGGTCTTTGAAGTCAAACAGATTTTGACATAATCAGGCTTCAGCTGCATAATCTCAAAGAAGTTACTTAAATCAATTGAGGCTCAGTTCACTCATCTGCAAAATGGCATTAACAGTGTAACTTTTTACAGAACAAAATTAAATGAAGGAATGGATTTTTGCACAGTGCCTGGCACACAGGAGGTGTACATTAACTGTTAACCACACTCATTACCTAGAAAGTTGATGCAGTGACTTCTATCTTTGGATTTGGGTAACCTAATCCTATCTTGATTAAAAATATGCAGTATAAATATTAGTGAACTGCAGTATGGAGACCCTTAGAAAATTTCCCATCACATTCTGTTTTTCCAACCAAGTCTTTGAAATCCAGTGTGTATTTTGTACTTACTGCACATCTCAATGGCACCAGCCTCGTTCCAAGCCCTCGATAGCTTTGTGCAGCTGCCATATTAAAAAGTGCAAGGCCATACAATCACCACCTTCCCACCCTCAGCTGTGATTAACTTAATTCCTCTGGAGATGAACCTGGCTGAAAAAAGAGAATGTCTGCTTTGCTTGCCAGTCCTGAGGCCAGTGACAGCCGTGCTTTTCTACATCGCTGAAGGAAGTTTTGGAGTCAGTGTTAAAAGAAACACAGCTCTCACCCTGAGAAGGTCAACTTGAGTTAAGTGTGGTCAGTCACTCATTTTTCTCACCCTGGTGTAAATGTGAAAAGAGCTTCTATCTGCAGTTTGACATGAGTTTGGTCTCTAGATTGTGAAAAAATAAAACTGTCCCTAAAACTGATTCTCCAAGTCTCGCCAGGCCCAAGGACTTGACTTACCTTTCTAGGTAATCGTGTAGCTCTCATTTTCGTGCCTCAAGACAGCAAAGAAAACACAGGCCGAAAAAGATAACAACGAAAGGATCTACAACTACTACTTATAAGTAACACCATCTAATATTTTCTGAGGGCTGTGGGCCATGTAGTCTGATAAGTCTTACCCCGAGCAGTGTGGCTCAGTTGGTTGGATATGGTCCTGCAAAGTGAAGAGTTGTCGGTTCGATTCTCAGTCAGGGTACATGTCTGGCTCATGGTTTGGTCCCTGGTGGGAGGGTGTACAAGAGGCAACTGATTGATGTTTCTCTCCCTCTCTTTCTCTCTCTCTCTCCCTGCTCTCTAAAAATAAATAAATAAAATCTTTTAAAGAAAAAGGTATGCTAAGTCTTATACATATCAGTAACTGAATCAGTGGAATATAATATTTTAAAACCTGAATTTTCTAAGGGTTTAACAGAAAAAACACACTTAAATATATGAGCTTTTTAAAAGCTAAGGTTAAGTTTTATCTTTCTAAAAGCACAATAGGTGCAGAGGTGTTAGTTTGAGTCCTGGACTACTTCAGGTAGAATTTTCTTAAAGGGCATCTTTCTTCTTACTTCCAAAAGCTCCTGTGCGCTAAACTTGGGTCTCCCCTACACTGTTTCTGACAGCTAGATATTACTGTTGTTATTTTAACGTTCTTTAAAAATTATTTACAAGTAGTTATTGACCAGTTACTACGTGCTAGGTATCGACATCAGCATCTTCTATACGTGGTCTCATGTCATCTCCACAGAACCTCTAGGTAGTGAACACTCTTTTTATATTACTTACATATGGAAAAATGGATGTGTGGTGACGTTAACAACAAAACAAAGAAAGGATGAAACCTCTGCCATTGTCGTGCAGTGCTAATTGACAGGGGTGGGACTCAGATTCAGGTCTGTCCAGCACTCCTTGACTTTAAACGTGAAACCATATCGCACAGGTTTCTGTAGGGAGTAATGACTCCTGCCTGGTATACTTTTATACAAGAAGGAACAAGCACATTATACTTTCCTGAATATGTTGACATAGAAAGGCTTTTTTGTGAGCACTCCATTACCAAATAAAATGTTATTATGATGTGATATGTTTATGCATAACACAGCTATAATTACTGTTTTATCTCTCTATTGTGGGAAATGTCTAGATTATAATAATCGAGGCAAGAAGCTGGTTTTGCTTCACGATAGTCTGCCCTGAACTTATTTAGTTAAGTATTGGTTAAAAGTACAGACTTCTAGAATTAGATAACCCAAGTTCAAATTCAAGCTCTAATAATTGCCAGCTTGATGAGAATCTAGAGAAAGTGATTTAACTTTGCTAAATTTTAGTTTTCTCATTTGTGATATGGGACTAGTAACAGCAATAGTTATAGTGAGGATTAAATGAATTACCACATATAAAGCTCTTAGCACAGTGCTAAGCACATAGTAAGAGGCCCATGAGTATTAGGGTTTATTGTTATAATAATAATGATGATGATTAAAATGTCATATATTTCTGTATTCGACAACAGTTTGACCATCCTTGAAAAAGGGTGCTCTTCTTCCTTTGGTTTTAGAGAAGAAAGTGGGGTGATACCGTTTGGTTTGGATGAGGTACCCCGTAACCTGTGAAAGCTGCTCGCGTCTCCTCCCATGTGATATATCAGGCGTCGCCGCCACCTTGCACTAGGTGTCTGCAGCCTGTGCTGTCATTTCTGGGATTGCGTAAGGACACGTGGCCCGAGGCAGCCGAATAGGCATATGATTACGTGTTTCTATTAAGGACTCAGATTTTTGTGTGAAATGTAATAGTCTGTAAATTCTCAATTTATTTTACTATTCATACTTTAAATTACTTGGGAAGACTGGTAAAAAGTTGAAATGCCACTACTGACCTCATTTCAGTTTTTAAGTCAACTTGCATATTTTTCAAGTGACAGCACTATAAGTGATAAGAGAGTTATTGGTTTATCGGCGTGGGTCTAGATACAAGGGCTGGCAGTTCCCTGACTCCTTCCATTTCTCCAGACACACATTTCTGAAGATTAGGAGACACGGGAGTAAATAGGTTTCTGGGACAAGACTACATTTTGTCATTTTTATTAATACCCTGCAAAGTATTACATTAATGGGAATGAAATATCCAAGTAATTACTCCAGAGAGCTTGTAAGATACATTTTAAGTCTGCTAGCTTTGTCTTTAAAACAACAGGTTACTTTTTTTTTTCTTGCTATCTGGACGAGAAAAGACTGGCTAGAGTGAAGCAAAAATTACTTTCAGCATACAACTTTATCGTAAACCTAAGCCTCTACTTACTGACTCTAATGTGAGTTGAAAGAATAGCTTTTCCAGTGCTTTCTTATTTGGGCATAAATGCAGTCTTCTCTGTAAGTTAAAAAGCTGTCTTCTCTAAAAATGTTAGAATTACTGCATGGAAGTTAAGAAATGGCCAAAAAAATATATACTGGCAGGCTTTCTTGGAAACAAATGTGTTCACCTCATTTATTGTTTTGCTCATGAAAATAGTATTCTCTACCCTAAAACATTATGAGTAAATGAACAATAAAAGAATGAATACTGCATATGCATCTCATAGGATATGTACTATCTAACTGAGAACCTAAAGAAACACAACCTAGCTCCAGAAAAGTAACATCAGTGGTTAGGTTGACATGCATGGAAAAGTTAAATGAGATGGCCAAAAATGCATTTTCTTAAAGTAGGAAGAAGTATATTTTGAACTGGCTGGTTTCAGTATGCCTCTAGATTGTCAAGCAGCTCACTATGTGCATTTGTAATATGCTCCTAAAGAGGAACTATAAAAAGGTCATGGTTGTCATGAATTGTAATTATAATCACCAACAAATATTTACGGAACACTTATTCTGAACAAGGTGCTCTAATAAATTCCATCATGCCCTCAAATAAATATTCCCATGGTAAACATTTTGTGACATGAAATATTAATGAAAGGAAAGACCAACCTTCTCAGAATGACTGGGTATTCATTAAGTCCATTAAAATAGAATTAACAAATATGGAAATACATATCTATTTTGGAAGGTTTCTGAAATGGTTTGTTGCTCTTTTCTAGACCTATCTTGCAATTCTTTGAAAAAGACATTTTTTTTTTCCCCAGGGGAAACATAACAACTCAGAAAACGTTACCTAAACTCACAGGAGTTCCATGAGAGAAAGTGCATTTAGTAGTGTTTGCTGTTTCAGGGAGCAAATGAGCCGTGGTATTCCTTTTAGATCCTGGTGCCGGACTTTGCTCATGACCAATTCAGATTTCCTACCCCCCAAAAAATGTGTGTCATTTTGAAGAAACTTTTTAGAACATGTTAGTAAAATTTAGTTAAGCTGTGATAAATGCAAAGTTGAGCTACAACTAAGTGATATTGAATGGGCAGTTATGATCAAAAGGAGACTCTATTTTTATGAGAATAAATAAGCCATCAAGCTTAGCTAGTAAAAAAAGTGATGATGAAGTTAAGCCAGTGACACTAGGCAAACTCTAGGACTTCCATACCTTAGGCAGAGGAAAAGAGTGAGTTGCTGGTTTCTGTTAGCCTACTGTTTCTACCACTGCATCAGTGTAATTTCTTATTCCACAATAATCTCACTGGTCCCAACCGTTGGCATCTCTGCTTAGAAGGAGCCGTGGCATGGGAAAAAGTGAGGGACCATTCTCTTGGTGCCCGGTGGAAACAGACCGAGGTTCCTAGTGATCAGGCACCTGCTGCTGGTCTCCGTGCCACCCCCGCCACTCTGTAGTATGACGTTCAACAGTAATCAGCATTTGTTCAATATCTAGGTGCAGACTGTTCTACGCTTTTTCATGTGTTATCTCTTTTACCTCAGATTTAGGCAGGTTGTATAACTTTCCCCAAGCCACAGAGTGGTGGACGCCATGGTGTTAGCTAAAGATACACTGTATTTTTCACCAGTATGTCAAAGCCACCTTGTGAAGTTGCTGGTGTAAGTCCATCCAGCTTTCACACCCACAGCTGAAGCAGAATGGCCTGGGCTTGGGTGAAAATATAGACTTGAATCCCCCTAAGTCACCTACTCAGTGATTGACTTTGAATATCTAACTCAACCACTAAGTATTCATTTTTATAATTTCTATGAGGATAATAAAAATAGATTAGATTGAGTGATTACACTATGCCAGGCACTATTCCAAGCACTCTATAAATTAACTTGGTAGTCTTTACAATGCAACCATGAGATAGGTATTCTTGTTGTTATCATCTATAGTTTTAGATGAAGAATCAAAAGTTGAGAGCCTGTGGTCACCCAGCATGTAAACAGTAGACCCGAGATTCAAACCAGTATATTGTCTAGAGGGAAACAGCTTGGGACAGGTCTGCTGTCTGGACCACTAAGCATGAATGACCATCCCCTTTCCTTGCATGAAAGCATTCCAGCACTTTTCCTGGGTTTTTAAAAGTAGAAGAGTGCTAAAGTATAGGTACTTTCCCTGCTCCTCAAACGTGTCA